>CADEPD010024211.1:0-23504 GCA_902829195.1 Fraxinus dipetala | reverse complement strand
ATTTTTGTTAAATCGTCACGTAATCGTTGAGGTCTGGAAATAAAAATTAGATTTATAAATTTAGGTACGTAAAAACTACATTATAATATAATAGAGTTTAGAGGTTTTTGATATTGAGGACAAAGCGTGTAAATGTTGAACATCAACATGTAAACGTATAAGGTCTTTGAATTATTGTTCTTAATAAATTCGACTTCTTATAATGAATTCTAGGTCTTAATATTGTATCAGCATTAAGCTCAAACGAGGAATCAAATTTTCCGATCGATGTTTTCAAACAAATCACAATTTGCATGACATATTATTAGATAAATTTCATATCAATTAAATATGAAAAATATAATCAACAAATCAGATATTTTGTTTCCTTTCAATAAGATTAATATGTTACTCTAGAGAACTAACTTCATAAAGCATTAACTGGAGTCTTATATGGCTTTATAGCCGAGATTAGATGACTTGTAATGTTGAAAAAGCGTCATAGTGGCGTCAAGGAGAAAGGGCAGGTTGACTGAACGGCTATGATTGCTCGCATTAACCGGAGAGAGGTTCCTGTGCTTTACAGAACATCAATGTAACCGTGTGCTCCCATTTAAGAACCCAGAATGCAAATTAGGGTTTTCTGATTTGCTTACATAATGGGATGATTAATGCAAGCATGGGAGAGATGAAGGGTTTTGATCACATCAATCAATGGGGTGGCAAAATCTGTGGTTAAGAGTGTTGATCTTGACTATGTAATCTTTTGTGGTGCAGTAAAAGGGACCTTTTGATTGTTACCTTTGCTTGTACTGTGTTAAGTGTCATTCTAATAGGCAGGTAAGTCACGTGACAATCGACTAAGCAGAAACGAAGTAAGAGGCCACGAAAGGTTCGCACTCGCTCCCCCACATCTCTTCAAAATGGTTGGTTTATTGGACGAGGTGGTTAGGCAAAGTGGTCTTCTAACGACGTGGTTGTTCAAATGTGAAGGTAACATATACGTGGACAAGAGAATAGTAATGATCCGTTAACCACACCGTATCGCCGGAATGTAGGAAGAAAAAAGTGAATATGTATCAAATTACGTGCTTATAAGTCACTCAAATTAATTAACTGTGAATTATCTTAACCAATACTACCAGTCAGTTTGTGTCTGAACGCAATGTTAAAAAAATTACATGGATCTTGGCTTGTTTTGGACAAAGTTGAAGGTGGTAAGAAAACTGGATTCTTCCTAACCTTATATTTTAAGAAACATCTGCCAGGAATCAAAGAGAATGTCTGTCTATGAACACCTACTATACTGATCCCACACTCGAAGTTTAACAAATATATAGTTTCCCAAGAAAGAATCATTCTTTGAACTGAGAGGCCATTTCTTGTTTTGCTTGAAGCAATGGATTGTATGGCTTTGGGGTTTGAGAAGAGAGAAAGACAAACAAAATTTATTTAGAGTAACAATGAAAATTGCATTTAAGCTGGGTCTTATTAATCTACATTGGAGATGATCACTTGTATATATGATATATAGTGTTATTAAAAGCTTGTTCGATTAAATTTTATCAACTTTTCTACGGATCAAATTTCAAATTATCGTACATTTTATGAGGCTTTACAATTTTTATCAACCTTTTAATTACATCTTTTTATCAATTTTTATCAAAAATTGTTAAACCAAATCGGTTAGTTTGGTTTGACTGATTACATTTCTTTTATTCACATCTACCCACTTTATTAATCATATCATTTAATATCACACCCCCATATTTCCTTGCGTATCAGAAAACACATAATTTAGATAGAAGAGCTACAATATCAAATAAAAAACTAACAAATTACAACATCGTTACATGTACAGCGATTTTGTACATGTAGCACGACGGAATGCCGCTTATTGGACAGGTGCCAAAAATTACAATTTTGACAATTAATACAATGCTGCTAACACTGCATATATAACTCCATGTACAAGTAGTTTAATTCAACAAATTGAGTGGATAACTGTCTGCATTTTAGTATTGCATGTGTCAGTGTGACTTGGTCTTGATCGAGTTTCAAGAATACTTTCATTGGAAATGTAAACTTTGTTCCTACAAGATACATACATGTATGGTATCTTGCAAATTTGGCATTTCCTCTTTTTGATTTAATGATGTGGCCATGCACTTATTCAATACTTTTCAACTTCCTTTTCTTCCCTAATAATAATATATTGTACTTTTTTTTTTTTATACCCAGATATTTCAACTTACGTCAGACTATATCCTGGACCATCCATCACAGACCCCTCAGCAATGGACGGAAGTAAATCGCGGGATATGCCTCAACTGGATCCCAGATTCCCCTCACCAACTGTACACTTCTGCACACAAGGGAGCCGCTTCCATAATGATTGTTTCATACCAAATAAATCTGACCGCAAGTTCCCACTAGGATTCGAAGCCCCACTCTGTCGCTAGAAGCGAGTTATATGCTGATTGTTCCATCAGTTGAGCTATGCCCCGAGAGCATATATTGTACTATTTTATAACGATTTGGAATTGTTAAAGAAGCAAACATGGAACCTAGGATCAATACTAGAGGTCTAAAAAGTAGTGAATATACGAGCTACTTTCTACTTAAAAAAAAAAAAAAAAAAAATCTTTTATAGAAAAAGCATAACATCAAATCGCGTTAAAATTTTTAGACGTGTCGTGTCGAAAATTTTTAGAAAATTTTTATAGAAAAAAAGCAAAATTCTGCTTTTCAAATAGGTACGGTTATTTTATGTGTTCAGTAAATTTCAAAAAGTTCGATTATGAAATAATCTAAATTTTAAGAAACGGTAAAATCATATCTTTTCAAATTTTGGTTTTAACTTAGGGTAATTATATTACCACCGTAAAATTTATTTATTACATCACATTATAATCACACCACAATTAAAATATATTTTCAATAAGTACACCACAATAAATTTACAATTATACTCATAAAAACTAAAAATGGAAAAATAAAAATAAAATATCGTGGTGTTCTCATCATTCCAATATTACTAATAATCATAAGAATCAAAGCATAAACTTTTTCAACATTTTTTAGTAAGTTAACACAATTCATTTCTTCTTAACTAGGCTTATTAATAACCACAAATCCAAAGAATATCCATCATTTTTGCCTTTTTACCTTGACAGAATCACAAATAAATAGGATACTATATTCACAAATGAATTATTCAATTTCCAACATTTCCGATCCAACCCAATATTGCACATTATTTCTCATATCAGATTCTATTAGTATTTCAAAATTCCGCTAACAGAAATTCTGGCTTAACTTAATTGGAGTTCAAAGAATTCTTGCAGTCTTTAATTACTACATACATCAAATCTGGCGTAATTTGAATTCCTAAATATTTTCTATTAGCAGAATTCAAATTCAGATTTTATGTATTTACGCCAGATTTGATGTAAGTTAACAGCTAGACGGGTTTGATGTATTTAGTAATTTTTCGTTACTAAGTAGCCACGAGTTATGTATTTTTATCAAATTAATGCAGATAGGGTTTCATCATGAACTGAAATCTGCAAGAAGATGAAAATTATTTTTCGTCATGGAAGACACAAAAGCGGTCGATGGAAAAGCTAAGTACGGTTGTTGAGGGAAAAGAAAGAAAAAACAAGGTTTATGATTGTGGTGTAACAATAAATGTATTAGAACTCCATTTATGTAATTTTACTTTAAACTATTTAAGTAAATAAAAAAATGCTTAAAATTGTGGTGTAATTAATAAAATTCGGGAAATATAATTACCCTTCAACTAATCCAATTATCCACTACTAAAATATCATTTTCATCCTTGATTTGTTATTATTCTACTTTTATTGGTACTCTATCCTATAATAATGTAGCCCCATCCATCATTCACGTTGAAAATACGGTTTTACTTTTAATTTTTTAACTTGGCCACTAACCTCTCAAGTCAAGTTTCTTTTCTAATTCTAAAAATCTTGGGATTCAATAAATATTAGTCTTTTCCTTTCTCAAAATAGATGAAGAGGCGCGCGCGCGCACACATATATATAGTCCCGTTTGGCTACAATTTTTAAAATGCATTTTTCTTTAAATTCATTTTCAACTACAATTTTATGTGATCCGCAACTTTTATCGATTTTTTAATCACACATTTCATCATTTTTTTCAAAATCTATTAAAATGGTATGGTTTTTAGCCAAACCAAACGGGGCTAATAATTTTACACATTGTTATAAGAATAAAACCGTATGAACGTAAATAAATTTTACAACAACAATAACATACATAAGAAGATTATTATAATCAATGTCTATTTTAGTAACACCAACATTAAAAAACTTCTTCATATCAAACGTCCAAACGCTAATTTTGAAACATACCACAATTCTAAAACAAAAGTTAACAAAACAAAGTTATATCTTTAATGTACTTTTAATTACAAAATAAAATAAATAAATGAACAGAGGGAAAAAAAATAATCCAAAAACATATACAGGAGGAGATTAGTGGATTGTAAAAGCCAATAGCATGAAGCCAATAAATAACCAACCAGAACAAAAGAACAAAACAATATCTTATGATTGTTAAAGTCAAAAGAGCATACGAACTGAAGTAGAGTCTTGAAAGGAAATATGAAAGCCATATACTCTGATAAACAGGAAAATAGTTCATTTATTTTATTGAAAAATAATCTACATTGACTTTATATTTATCGCTTAGAAGCTAGTAGCCCCAATTCAGATAGGGAAAGGTTCAAGAATCCTTGAATTTGACATCTAATTTGGGCTAACCTGATCAAGAACAGGGATACAATCAATCAAGATCTCAACGGCCTGATCTATTTCCTGAGTCGATATGATCAGTGGTGGCACAATTCTAACAACATTTCCTTTTCCTGCAGTCAAGATAAGAAGACCCGACTGTTGGCATGCATCGACCAATGGGGAGGCAGATACATCGAGCTCTATGCCGATAATCAGTCCTGAACCTCGTACTTCTTTCACATGCAAATTTCCTCCCAAATTTTTAACTAACAGTTCCTTGAAATATCGTCCTTTCTCTACGACGCTGGCTAAAAAGCCTGGACTCGAAATTTTATCCAACACGGCAATTGCAGCACTACAAACAAGAGGACCACCTGCGAAAGTGCTACCATGATCTCCAAATTTTATTGCACGAGCCACCTTTTCGGTTACCAGCACAGCACCAATAGGTAGACCTCCGGCTAGAGGCTTTGCTAGGGTCATTATATCTGGGTATACACCATAAGCTTCATGGGCCCAAAGATAACCGCTTCGGCCTAAGCCACATTGTACCTGTGGATAGAGGCATAAACAAATCCGTTCAGTAAAATATGATCAAACATATGCCAGAATTTGAACGAAGCACAAGCAGAACTTATAGTTGTTTTAATCAATGTCGATGACACATTATGATCACTACTTTGACCGTTTGGAGAATCTTCAGCCAAAAGACAGCCTAGCAACATAATACTTGTAACAGAAATAGTTAAGCAATAAAATTGACTCAAAATGCACATTATCAATTCTCTCACTGGGAATTTATTCTACAGTATACAAAACATGCTGGTTTCAATTTGAAAAGAAAAACACAATGTACAAATCTGGGAGTTCAGATTGTTTGATATGCATATATACAACCATAATACTTCTAAAATTTAGTGAAGGAAAAAGAAACGAAGAGAAAATTTTTGAATCTACTTGTATTTATTTGTCCACTACATAATCTCATGGGGAAATCCAAACTGAGAAACATGCAATCACATTCTAATGATCTCGACAGCCTTTTAAGGACAACTATTTCATTCTATAAAAAAACCATACATGATAGCCAGAGATGCTAATATGAGAAGAAGGCAGCAAAAAGGCCACTTTTCAATAAAAAGCTTCACTTTTCGTTCCAGAAAGAAGTGAATAAATAAGTAAATTACTTCTAATTACAAAAACCAAACGCATTCTCATCATCGGATACAGAAGTCTCTGATCACATGGTTGATCATATATTTCTCCATGCAAACATAGATTTCCTCAAAGTTAATGCAGAATGTAGATGTTTAATTGTTGTAGTCATTAAACAATCTACACTAAAACAGTTTCTTACCCATAATTAAAGAATAACGTCCAGAGAAAACTTGTCTCTCCTCTTGATGAGCATTTTATCATTTGTTTTCTTTCGTGAGAAAGACATGGATTTGTAGATAACACATCTAGGTATCTTGTTTTAATCTACTAGATGTGACAAATGAAATTTCTCTTGATTCTATCCCATTTTGAAGGTTAACCAAGGTGCTTCATTACACGAGTTCTGAACTAAAATTTGGATCTTGGGGCTTGCCTTGCCTCGAGATCTAAACAAATAAAAGAGGGGGAGCCGAAAAAGAAGTAGCCCAGCATCTTTATTCTTCAGAAACCTTTGCTTGGCAGGTAGGTACTACCTACTCATTCAGACAATTGTTGTCAATAATTTTAATTTCTTCCTACAGAGACACCTGTTTCGTTCTATATGCATATTACATGCCTTCCTTTTCACATTATTTACTAGTTAATATCCACAAAAAGTAATAATATTTTCCAAATAAGTAAATTACCTCGTCAAAAATAAGAAGAGAACCGGCATTATCACAGGCAGTGCGCAGGGATTGTAAGAACTCCTTTGTTGCACTATGTATACCACCTTCTCCTTGAATGGGTTCAACAAATACTGCAGCAATTTCCCCACTCTGAATAATTTCAGTAGCTGCTTGGATATTTCCATATTCTAAGAACGTCACTCCAGGCATAACGGGCTCAAAAGGTGATCTGTAATTCTCTTTGCTTGTCAATGCAAGAGCACCCATGGTTCTACCATGGAAGCAATTTGTGAAGGCAATGAACTTCATAGGTGGCTGCTTCTCATCTGGATGCGAATATCTTTGGAACTTCCGGGAAAACTTAATAGCGGCTTCATTTGCTTCGGTTCCAGAGTTGGAAAAAAACACACGATCAGCAAAAGAGCAAGCAACCAGACGTTTTGCAAGCTCCACCTGCAAAAATAGACATTAATCATTTTATATCCGCTAATATGACAACACAAACTATTTCATTTCAGTTTTCAAGGCAAATTATCAGCACATACATAAAAAAAATGGAGGAGAAAAGTTAATTTAATACTAATTTTATCTTCTACTAATCTTGGATACAATTATTCCACAAAATTATCTCCTTCACTCTTAAGGTCACATTTGGTGCGCCAGATTAGACGACATAAAGATTTAGAATAAATTATAATAAATATTACTAGGTAGATTGTATTATGGTAGATAAATGTGGATAATAATCTCTGAATTTTCATTTAAAAGAATGTCACTATCTCTTGTTTTATCCGGCCTAAACCCACCTTTCATTTTCATATTATGTTATGCGATTGGTAATGCAAATGACTATCTTTTGAATGAAAAATTAAAGAATACTATCCACCTTAAACCATCAACCCGGTACTATATATTATAGTTTTATACTAAATTCTCCAGTGAACCAAACGTAGCCTTAATGAGTGCTTGAATTGATCTCAATAACGAACACTACATGCTTAGAAGAATACACGTTTTTCAGAAATACACACTTTTTCCCAGATTACATGGCACATGCTATATCCCAATTATTTTATTAAGTTTCAATCCACTAAATAACTCCGACGTGAGAAAACATTGCCTCTGCTTTATACAAATTTGAACTACTGTGTGCAAGAAATCATTTTTTAACTCCCTTCCAAAGAAAAGTACTACCATTTTCTGCATGAAACTCAATCTATTGATTTTAACATTCTAAATGGTATACATTCATTAATTCACATTATTAATCTTTCTCAATCGTCATATAAGAAACTCATGAAAATCAATTTATTTTATCTTAATGTGCATTCAGGTCCATTTCACTTGAAAATTTTCAATTATTTATCATTTCATTACAATCACAAAAGATGTACAAATCTCCAAAAACCCACCCTTCAATTCTCAAGCAAACCACCAAATAATACCCTATAAATCTTACAATTAGAAGAATTCCACTATAATCAAAACTCTATACCAAATTAGTTTGCTTTCACGAACCCCTACTATATCACACTAAATTATCAAAAGAGCAAGAAGAATAAACCCTCAAAACAATTCATCTAGACCTCATTCACAATAATTTCTTGGAAATTAGCATAACATTCAAGAAATAAAAAAAAAATCCATCAAAATTTAATCCATTCGATTCTAAAAAGCAAAAACACCAAAAAAAGAAATTAGGAAAAAGAACTTTTTACCTGTGGAATGGAATAATATATATTGCTGACATGTGTGAGTACATTAGCTTGCTCCGTAACTGCCCGCACCCAATCGGGGTCCCCATGGCCGAGAGCATTGACAGCAATACCAGACGTCAAGTCCAGATATTCTTGCCCATCAATATCGTACACTTTACAGCCCTTCCCACTGGCCAACACCACTGATGCCCTTGCATAGGTGCCCACCACAAATTTCTTCTCGTCGGTGATTACTTCTGAACTCTTCTTTGGGTTTTCATTAAGTAATGATTTCAGATTGGAATGCACGTCCACTTCGAGGGATGCCATCGTCACGGAATAATTGGTGGGCCGGAAATTATTAGAGTAGTTGACGGTGGTGGAGGGAAAGAGTGGAGTTTTGAGAAAAAGAGTTGAGGAACTCATTGTTTGGAGAAAAGATGCTGAGATTTCTTAGGATAATTTGGTCAGGGAGGGTGGAAGAATTGGCAGCCCCGCTATGACCGGGGGGGGGGACCTAGAACAATAAGTTAAGGGGGATGGAATTTTAAAAAAGTGTAAGTACACAAAATTCATATTATGACAGAAAAAGTCAATAGATTATATTCAGCAAGTAATTCAACACGCTAGGCCCAGTTTGGGTTACATTTTTCCAAAAATGCATTTTTTCAAAATTCATTATTCAACCACACATTCTCCCGTAAAATATAATACACGTAAACCCAAAACTCTTTCTTATTTTTTAACTACGCATTCTTCAGAAAATCACTATTTCAAAACACATTTTACCCCCAAATTCTCATTTTAATGGAGCCCAAATGGGGGCTAAATATTAAAGTTACATCAAATCATCTCCATGAAAATTAAAAAAATCACTTCAGCTGATATAAATGTTCTTTCAATTCCACTAACGAAGTAGGATAATTGATGGGAATCCTAGTAGAGATATTATTTAATTTACTTTCCAAATTAGATACTTATTTTTAGTGTTCTACGTCAAAAATGTATTAGCCCATTCCTATAGCTACAGTTGCCTGATGATACACAAATATTTGAGTCCGGCTCTATAAATAACAACCCTATAAATTCAATTATTTCTGCAAATGGCTATTTCTGCCTGATAAATGATTCCAAAATATTATATAATATCCAGCAGTTCAACCCCAGACACCTGAGTATCCTATGTATTAACATAATCTCACATTATCAACCTCAACCTGCAAATCGAACGTCAAGCCTAGATATTTTATCAAATCCTTGGACCACAGGAAGAATTTTTCATTTTTCTCATCAATGGATTTTATTCTAGGTAACGGTTCTTCCAAAATATGGGAAAGAATTTATGAATTCCATCAGCTCCAATAACCTTATCCATCTCTAATTTCAAAATCATAATTTAAATTTATGTTAAAGAAAATTCAATAGAATTGTACAGTCCACTCAAAGGGAAGAAAAAATATCTTAAAAATTACATCAATATTCTAACAATAACTATACTAATTCAAACCCTACAAAAAATAAAATCTTTTAGTATAAAATACGAGACATTGTAAGCACACAAGTTTCAAAGTTAAAACTTGAACTGATTTTCAAGTCTGGAACAAAGCTCATTAACCATAATTAATCAAATTTTAAATTTCAGCAACATCGTGAAATCAGCAAAGAAAAAAAAAAAAAAAACCTAAAGAATAAACTTAAAATAAAATTTTGTAAGAGAACATTCCCAGCAAAAGATTAACAGCAGAAAATAAATAAACCCAAAAGACCTAAAGAATAAAATACACATTGCAATTACTTGTGGAGAAAAAATAAAAAATAAAAACGATTACCTCAGTACTTAAATGCTGCAGCAGTAGTCGGTGCCGGCGGTCTTTGGTCCAAAAGAAATCGGCGACGGGTTTGGGTTTGGTTCGATAGAAATCGTCTATGTCATTGATTTTTATATTTTATTTTTCCAATTGGCAAATAAAATGCTATGCGCTGCTATGCGCTCTGGCTGGTCTCGTGTTCTGTCTGCAGAAAGAAATTCGTCGTGAAGAAAATGACGGCGGCGCACCTCAATGTTGAACTTTGTAATAAAATTGAGGAATGTTGATAATTTCACTTGGAAAATGCTATCTTTACGTTATGGTACATATAGTCGTGTCCATAATGGACACGTGTGCCCCCCTATTGGCGGATGCCGGTGGGCCGACGCTCTCCCAATAGGGCGTGTTCATTATGGACACGACTATGTGTACCATAATGTACATATAGCACAACCCTTCATAAGCCCTGCTTGACATTTTTAAACTTCTAAAAATATTGTCTTGAATAGTATTTTTTTGAGAATGTGCGATTAAAAAGTAGAAAATTTTTTGGATTTACGTGTAGAATATTTTATTGTGTGATGTAATTGAAAATGAGTATGAAAAATAAATTAAATTAAAGTAAAGGATGTTAAACAAAGCTAACTAAAGTTTGTGACAAGAATTTTTCTCTAATAAAAAAATTTCCTCCAATAACATTTTTAAGATATTGGTGAGATAAAGATAGGGGTGTATTAGTCCTTTTAACGAGTGACATAGAAGGGGGATTCAATGGGGATTTTATTTTACCGTTGGTTTTAAATTTACATTTGAATTTTTTGAATTTTAAATCAATGGAAAATAATTATGACAATAATGAATAATTATATCTTGATAATAAGTTTTGAAAATAATTTTTCAAAATCACTTGTTTTTTCAAACTTATTTTCAATCATACATTGTTTTAATATATACATATTTTTTTTACATATGAACAAAAACATTTTTTCTAATTTTTATTCATGTGTGAAACGTGATCTCGATATAACACATTAGACCCTTGTTTGAGCTCCATTTTTCCCATCAAAACATACTATTGACAGTGATTTTGACTTCATTTTAACCAAACATTTTTCAATAAAATAATATTATGCGTAAATTCAAAACTTTTTTTATTTTTTAACTGCACATATTTCGTCAAAATACTATTTCAAAATACATTTTTGTCAGAAAAATGGACTCGAACGTGCTCTAAAAGTCACAAACCGTAAATTAGTCAAAATTGTACTTGATTAACTTCCTTTTCTGACATTGAGAAAACGTAATTTTTTTCTAATTTTAAGCAAAGTTGTAATAAATTCATGAAATTAGCATTCATTTGTCATTAATTAACATAATCATATCAAATTATGAATTACCCCACCAAATAATATTATGAAGATGGAGACACCCCACACCACCACCCACGGCCACCCTCCTCGGCTCCTCCTCAAAGCTTAGACCAGGGCCACTTTCAAGCAGCCTGCATAGAATTTGCTAATTAAACAAAACAATTAAACCAAAACAACTGTCCATTGAAAATTCAGTCAATTCATCAATCAAACACACAGAAGCCACACACTTTTTCTACTTCTTCTTCCTTGTACGCGGATTCAGTCATCCATAGTTTTTTATGCCCATAAAAACACGCTTGCACACACACAGAAGAAGAGAAAAATTCAATCTTTCTTTGTCCCATAAAATAAACACAGCCCATCTAGAAATCTTTATTTTGTACATGTTTACACTGGACATCCATTAATTTTGTTTTTAGTGTAAATTGACTTTTTCTGTAATAAATGACTTCTGCGGCAATATTTTCGTTTCTGAGGAGGAGATCTCCGTCGTTGGAGGCGTTTTTGGTGCCGGTGGATCTATCAAGCGAGGCCCTTTTGGATGCTCTATGTGCTGTTTCTAGGAAGTTGGTGTCATCGTTTTCGGTCGACAATAAATTGGTGCCGTTTTTCCAGGGCAAGAATTCCAGATCCTTAATCCGAAAAATCCAGGTCTTTTCTGTCCTTCTGGATTCTTTTTGTGAAGTGGGATTGTCAAGAATGCCTCCGGGGGTTTTTTTATGTTTCAAAGAGTTGTATCTCGTGCTTTATAGATCGAAAATTTTGCTTGATTATGTTAAAGGGTCGAGTAAGTTGTGGCTTCTGATTCAAAACCATTCGATTTCGGGTCATTTCCATGATCTTAATCAGGAAATCTTGACACTTTTGGATGTTTTACCTTTAACTGAAATTTACATATCTCAAGATGTTAAAGAACAGGTAGAATTGTTGAGGAAACAATCAAGAAAGTCGAAATTGTTAATTGATAAGAAAGATGATTTGTTGAGGATGAAGTTTTATACTTTCTTGAATGAACTTGAGAATGGAAAGGTTCCTGATAAGAATCAATTGTACTCGTTCTTTGTGGAAAAATTGGCCATTTGTGATGTGAAAAGTATTAGATTTGAGATTGAATTCTTGGAGGAGCAGATTGTGAATTTTGAGGGGAATATTGAGCCTACAGCCTCAGTACTGAATGGATTTGTGGCTTTAACGCGATACTGTAGGTTCTTGCTATTCAGATTTGAGGATGAGGAGGATGAATTGAGAAAGTGGAGGCATAAGAAGACGAAAAAAGTAATGATTACCCAGGAGATTGCAGACACATTTATTACGATTCCCAAGGATTTCTACTGCTCAATATCTTGGGATTTGATGAGGGATCCCGTGATAGTATCGACGGGGCAGACCTATGATCGAGTCTCAATATCTAGATGGATGGAGGAAGGGCATAATACTTGTCCAAAGACAGGGCAGATGCTTGTTCATACTCGATTGGTGCCAAATCGGGCTCTGAGAAGTTTGATCATGCAGTGGTGTCTTGCTAATGGGATTCCATATGATCCGCTGGAGAATGTTGATTCTTCTCCTGAGAGTTACACTGCTGCTTTGCCGAGCAAGGCTTCAATGGAAGCTACTAAAGCCACAGCAGATCTTCTTGTTGAACAGCTAGCAAATGGGACTGAAAAGGGGAAGACTGGCGCTGCCAGGGAGATAAGATTGTTAGCAAAATCAGGAAGAGAAAATCGCGCTTGCATTGCAGAGGCTGGTGCAATACCCCTTCTGAAAACGCTACTTTCATCTTCGGATGCCTTAGCACAAGAGAATTCTGTGACTGCAATGCTGAACTTATCGATTTATGATAAAAATAAATGCCGAATCATGGATGTTGAAGGGTGTTTAAGATCAATTGTTGGAGTTCTGAGATCAGGACACACGACCGAGGCCAGGGAAAATGCTGCAGCTACATTGTTCAGTCTCTCGGCTGTTCATGACTATAAGAAACAAATAGCAGAAGAAGATGGGGCAGTCGAAGCATTGGCAGGGCTATTGAAAGAGGGTACACCAAGAGGAAAAAAGGATGCGGTGACAGCTCTATTTAATCTATCCACCCACAGTGAGAATTGTGTGAGAATGATAGAGTCCGGAGCTATAACAGCATTGGTTGGGGCGCTGGAACGTGAAGGTGTCTTTGAAGAGGCAGCTGGTGCATTGGCCCTGATTGTCCGGCAACCAGTCGGAGCGGAAGCAGTCGGGAATGAGGAAATGGCAGTGGCCGGGCTGATTGGAATAATGCGATGTGGCACTCCAAAGGGGAAAGAAAATGCGGTGGCAGTACTGCTTGAATTATGCCGAAGTGGTGGGGCAGTTGCAACAGAGAGGGTGTTAAAGGCACCAGCATTGGCCGGGTTACTTCAGAGTCTGCTCTTCACGGGGACAAAACGAGCCAGGAGAAAAGCAGCGTCACTTGTTCGAGTTTTCCAGAGGTGTGAGAAGGCACTGCATTATGGTGGAATGGGCGTAGGGTATGGAAACTCGACTTCAGTTAGGGATACGGGTTTTGCTGGCGATGTCACAGTATCCATTTCAGTGCCTGTGCTATAGTGGTAACGTGCACAGCTATTTTCTTGTTTAACCATTCAACATTTTTTAGATATGTAATATTTGCAAAAAATTTCGTTCAAATATACTAGAGAAAGGGGTTACTGAAAAATCATAATTTATTTGTTCATGGCCAGTTTTTTGCCGCATCCTATTTTTTCTTTATATAGTTGTTTTCATCACGAAGTCGAGATTCTTGATATGAAACTGGAAGTCATCTCTAAGTAGGATTCAAATAGATTGAGCCATGGGACCAATCTTTTCCTTGACTTTAACATAATGTCGAAGCTCATATACTACGCTAAAACTCCCGTAAGTGTATGGCATCGTAAACAAGTAATAAAGTAGAATAGAAAGTATCGTCCGCAAAGAATTGAGAACATATATTTGATTATAAAGCTTAACTTTACGTTCACACATATATATCAATTATTTCAATGATTTGAACTAAGTACGCTATCAATTCTACATAAGAAAATGAAAAGTGTTTAGTAAGCTATTGAATTGATGATCGTAATGTGTAATAATCTCTCAAAATGAGAATTAAACCAATTTTCACATACGACCATGCAATATCTAGATGAAGGATACGAGAACGTAAAAACAAATTTAAAACTAGAATATTTAATCAATGATCATGCAAAGTATGATGACATGATTATCAAACTTTACGACGTTTGCTACAAGTGCTAAAATTTGATTTCGACTTCTGAAAAACAAAATGAGTCGCAATTTATTCAAATAATGACAAAGTATTTGAAACTCTTAAAAACAATATTAAGCATTCAATCAATCAAGTAATTGAAGTCAAAATGAGATAATTCGAATTACTGTCTCATACAAGATTTGTCATCATACTATAGAAAAATTTATTTTAGCATCTTTGGAATCACGAAAACACGAATTCAATTTATAATACATCATCAAGATGGTATGTGAAACAAGAAAAAAATTAATAGAATTTCAATTCACAATGCCCAAAATGCTATTTTAAAGTCCTCGTTAAGAGGATTTATCCAAGTTAGACGATCTTATTAGGATGTATTTTAAAAATTATTAAGCATAAAAAAGAAGTAAAAAGTTATTTATCAAATATAATTTTAAAAATTACATTATTCTACTAACCTTAAGTCTTATATATCAAGAGAGTCGGATTAGAGCGATGGACCCATACTTTTCCAAACAGAAAATAGTACCTTTTGAGTCTTTGACAGTTCCTTAAATTACAGCCTGTCCACAAAAACTAGAAAGTAGAAAAAGTGGGCAGTGGTCGCAAGATTTAAGGTCATTTCTATTGGAATAAATAACCAACAAAGCCTAAAGTAACCCCATTACGGAACCCACGTCCCCAATGACAGTACAACTGCCTGTTTATAATCCTACTCTACCCTTCACTCCATAATTCATTTTCACTTTTTCCCTGACGAAATTTAAACAATAACATAAGATATCTTAATAACAATGAAGTGGGGGAGAAAGAAATCTGCATCTTTAATCAGTCGTGTTTTCCCCATTTCTTGGCTCTCCGAATTGAGGGGGAAAAGTGCCAGTTCTGAGCCTGCTTCAGCAAAGATGAAGCAGAAAGGAAAATGGGATTTTCCATAACCAAGTTCATTAGCATCTGCTAGGTGCAAACAAGGTAGCTTCTGTGGCATGGATTACGACAATTATTGCAGGCTTTTGTATGGCAAGGAAAGAATCCAAGGCAGGATGAGTACAGGTGGAATTACTTGTCTTCTGTATGATTTTGATTATGAGATTGAATTTCCAATAGAAGGAATTCAGAGCTTTGACAACACAGTTCTGGACATAAAGAGAATGAAAGAATAGCAACATCAGTCACCAGGTGAGAATTCTAAATGGGGAAACAGAATTTACAACACCTAGGAGAAAGCCTGAGAATGATCTAAATTCAAGAAGATCGTATAGAAGGGATCTGAAAAAGAAACTGGCAGAACTAAAAAGAGAGCCTGATAAAGAAAAATCACCCACATTAGTAGAGAAACATTTACTTGGAATAGAACCAGCAATCGTGATCCAGACAAAAGATAAGAATTTTCACAAGTCCACGGGTTCCAATGCAAGAAGAGGGCACAAATTCTCTTCCCCCAGCGACAACCTAAGCACAATTCAGGAAAATTGCTCCTCCTGGGCTCTGAATTTGGAGGAATGTAATGCAACTTCAGAAAAGAAATCAAGTTCAGAATGCAAAATCAGACCTGTTCAAGAAAAGAAGAAAGCAAGAACGAAGTTACAAATGATGGCGAAGGAGAAAGCTATTGAGGTTGAGGACAGAACGATCTTTGATAGTTTTGCCGTGGTGAAGAGTTAGTTTGACCCATGAAAGGACTTCAGAGATTCGATGGAGGTGATGATCATAGAGAAAGGAATCAGAAGCCCTAAAGAGCTTGAAGAACTCTTAGCCTGTTATCTGACATTGAATTGCGATGAATACCATGATCTCATCATCAAGATCTTCAGGTAGGTATGGTTTGATCTGAACCCTATAGACCCTGTAGTACAGAATGATAACTGTTTTGGTGATACTCTACAGCCAAGTACCAGTGATATTGTTTTATATTGTAAATACTTCTATTTATCGTCTCCCACGTGTTACATTTATCAGTTACTTGACAATTCAGTGACAATCACATATTAACAAACAGTGAAAAGCTTGTACAGAATTGATCTGTGTAGAAGTTGCATCATGCATATTGTCATACAAAAAGCTCATCTCCTTGAGTTGTTCATGTCTCCTATATTTAGAACATCTTCTATTTCCGTGCAAGTTTCAAAAAATTAGATTCTTTTATTTTAAAAAGAAAAAGAAAAAAATACACTACTAATTAACTGAAATTGTTTTGGCATGCAAATAGGATAAATATTAAAGTATAAACGGGAATGCAAAAATGGGATATATCTATTCAATCATTATCACATGTGAAACCTCTATCGAACTAATCAAAAAAGGTATTAGATATGAAAAAGTGCATCCGACAAAACTAATAGCACACAACCTACTATATCAAGTTCTTTCAGCTGGAGTAAGATGGCCCAACTGTTCCGCAAGGTTATTTCCACTCCTCATATTCCACCAGTTTTTCCCATGATCAACTACTTTGTTTTCGTTTTTGCTGTCATCCGTGTCTTTCCTTTCCAACTGAAATCCGGACACATCATTTGAACCAGGATTTTCCGTAAGAAATTGTTCCCAGAATACATCATTGACACCCGCTCGCACATTGGTAGCCATCCCAACTGGCTGTTCTCCCATGGAAGATTGCAGCTCAGGAATAATGGCAGTGTCAGGTTCAGAATTCATGTCAATCCCACAGGTCTTAGATCCAACATCAGAAGTTAGTTGTGTGGAAGAAATAGTGAGGCTATCTTCACAAATTGTAGATGCATCCAACTCTGTTGATGTACTACGATGCACTAAACCTTCACCAACATCAAGTACTATGTTCTCCCATAGTCTTAAAGAAGACTCCACCTTCTCCAACAATTCCTCGTTGAAATTCAAAAGTGAAGTCATATTTATATTTTTTCTTGTGGAATTTTGAGAAGATTCCATATGATTATCCTCCTTGATGGTTTCATTACACAAGTAACTGTTTCGGAGAAATCTTCTCTTTTTATCATGAATTTCCCATTGTGGCATTACGTTTAAAGTAACAGCTGGTTGGTCCAATGTCAGAGCCAGAGAGGACAACATATTTTTATGGCTTTGTTCTACATGTTGCAAACGTTCTATCAAACCCTGCATTTGTAATTCAAGTCCTTGTTGATCCTGTTTGTGCCTCTGTACTCCCAAATGAAGCGATTCTTTATCACGTTTTAGCCTCTCAATATCATCCTTATATCCTTGCCTCTCCAATTCAGTTAAAGGGTGTAAAGAAGTCAGATTTACTGAGGAATGACTATGAACAGGCTTGCGTCTACGAATGTTCTTCAAAAGGTGGGGCTGACCTCTAACAAAATCCTCGGTTTCAAATTCCCATTGTTCGGGATCAATTTTCCTGAAACCCTGGTAAACATAAAGAGGCCAACATATAAAACATCACAAGAATAACTATAAAATGTAATACATATTTAAAATATGTTAAACGCATTAACAAAGAATAAAAGGATTTACATATGTATTAAGCTGCCTAATAAAGCTGGAGAAGTTGTTGTGCTTGAAGAATTTGGGCAGAAGAACCCTTGCAAATTCTGGAGGATTCCAAACAATGAAGCTTTTATTGCTCCAACTCCAGGACACAATAGAGTCCGAGGAATGATCATCCACCATCTCATACGTCTTTGCAAGAAAAGGAGGCAATGAATTTGATAGAGCTTCATCCATTATAAATTTATCCAACGATCCCAATCAGAAGGTATAGGAAGAAACCGAAATCACTGGCCTAAAACAACCCCAATCAAATTTAGTTTAACATCCACTATTCACCACTTCAAATTTCTAAACGTAAGCCATGTCAATATTTTTGCAGTTGTATCATTCAGTACAAACAAAACCCGTAATCAATTCTGGATACACAAGGAATAAATTGTTACATCAAATTTACCAATTTTTCCTTCTTTTTTCGCCACTCTCTTTCAAATCCAACAAGTTATCAAGTACTTTGAAATATCCATGTAATACCAAGGAAATTTTCCCATCCAAATTCCTCTTAAAACTCAATAAATCCCTATACTTTTTACAATCCAAATTTCAATTCCATACAACCAAATGGATAAGAAAAGCAAATCCAACCATTCCAACACCCCTCAGCATTAATTAATTCCCTGCATTTATACCCAAAAGCATAATAAAAATCAAAATTTATATAAAAAAAGGGGAATTCATGACTTGCAAATCAAAGTCGTTAGAGCATTAATTCTTGTCTTGGTCGTCAAGCAAAGCATCAAATAAAACAAACAAATTCATATCTACACAATCCACACACGCATATTGCAGGTATGAAGTTCTTGGAGCTTTTCATTACCTGGGAAATGAAGAAGAACCCTTCACGGGAAATATTTTCAAAGGCTCAACGGTCAGTTGATTCGTTGGGACATTTGGATTTTATATATTTGCAATCGGAGGGGTAGGGGTTTTCTGGGGCTTTGACATTTTTCAATTAAATTTCTGTTTTCTTGGCAAACAAATCTACAAAGCCGCAAATAAATTGATTGCAAATATGCCCCTCAACTTTTGGAAGTGATAAAAATAGCAACCGCTGTTTCCCGAATTAAATATATAATCCCATATATATTTCACATACCACTCTTGAATATTTATTACATATTGAGCCTATGTTGATACACATTTTTAAAGTAAGAATGCATTTTAAATAGTGATGTGATGTAAAATGTGGTTAAAAAGAAGGAAATATTTTAAATTTGCGTATAATATTATTTTATTGAAAATTGTGTGGTTGAAAATAAGTATTGAAATAATGCATTTTTTTAAGAATGTTGATCAAACAGGGCGTGAGTAGGAAATTTTTGATAGAATTCGACACTGCATCTGCTAGTAAAAACGAGCTTGGAAATTTTATATAATGGGTGAGTTCTATAGATATGCAATTTCTGTTGGGCAAAAAGCTTAAATTGGACATAAAGTTGGGCATATTTTTCAGTTATCCAAAATTCAGGGTGTGTTGATGTTAACAGGATTTTGACTTCCCACGTATTTGCATTCGTCGAACTGACATATTTTGAGGTGCAATTATAAAATTAGCTTTAATATTGATTTAGCTTTTGTGACGTCAGTACTTTGGTGGAATTCCTTTATTTATTATTGGAATTGCTTGGGAAGCGCGCAACAAATGTCATCCGATTTGTTTATACAATTAAACTATTTGTACGTCATATTTCTACATTATGATTGATATCTGACGATGTGTAGATCTCGAGATCATTAATTATTTTAAATATTGTTAAATCAATGATGAAATTGTGTGCAACATCATGAAATGTCAATCCTGATACCAACTAAGATGTAAGTGTAGCAAAATTTATAGTTCGAATTTTGACAACACCAAACTTGTCAACTATAATTGTCAACAAGATAGTACAAATAGATAAATTCTTTCCCAAATTCAATGAGTTGCCTTAAGTCAGGACCAAGGCGGATCCAGCTCATGAGGAGGCGATGCTTTAACTCATTTCGTCCACAAAATAAAAATAAAAATAAATAAAAAAATCAAGAGAGATGGGATTTTTTTTAGGGATTTTGGTCCAGAACCAAAACCAATCATAACTCTTAGGCCCAACACAAACCCTCAATCCCAAGTTAAAAGACCCACAAATTGAATAAGAATAACGATATCTAACAAGTCTCGTGCTACAATATTATTTTAGGTAGCAATAAATGATATACTCAATAAAAAGTAAAATTAAGTGATTCATTTATTATACCTTTTATTTAATACCACATCAATCTATCTAGACTAATATTTTAATACCAATAGTACTGAATAATCGATCGATCATACTCCTATTTCTCTTTCATCCAACACCATCAATTCACCATTGATTCATTTAGTAACGCCAGTTGCCTCCCACTACCACTTCGCAGCGCGACCGTACTTGAGAACTGAAAAGTGAGTTCTTCCCTTGCCAAAATCATGTTAAGAGCCTTTTTGAACTTCATTTTTTTAGCCAAAATATATTTTGGAACAGTATTTTGATGGAATGTGTGCTTAAAAAATAAAAAAATATATATTTTTGAGTTTTCGTATAATATTATTTTATTGAAAAATATATTGACAATCAAAGAGCAAAAAATGTATTTTGAAAATAATGGGAATCAAACAAGGACTAAGTTGTATACTTGTATCGAATCAAACTATGAATAATATTTGGGTGATTATATTGCTATCACAATGTTTATTTGATATACTACATTTTAATTGCGATCAACTCAATTTTTGCTCATTGTAGGAATTATTTCTAAACTTTTTTTATATCGAATTCTTATCTTCAACCTTCCATTAATTAGTACGTCTTGTCCTTGATAATGATTTATACCAAAATATTTTATTTTGTTTTCATGCTTTGAAATAAGAGAAAATAATTTTTCACACATTTCGTTTATTTATTTCTAAAATTTGATAGAAAAAGAAATTTTACATCATTTCAACGGACTTTTCAATATAAAATTATTATCAAATATAAAATAGGTTAAATATTATCATATACATGTAGGACCCGAACCAAAGGAGGCTGGGATTCCCACAATTAATTGGGGATTCACGTCGGGGTGCGGGACGAGATGGGTGGTTCACGCCGTAAACTTGTCTCGTTCTGTTTTTAAATTTTTTGGGTAAAAGATAAAATCTAGCATTGCTGCCAAATAAAAAGATGAAAAGGGGTGTTCTAACCACTATACTATTAGGACAATATAATATTTTGGCCATTTTATTTATATATAGGAATTTTAAAATTTAATCATAAAAATAAAAAAGTAAATAAATGGGGCCACGGGTTCCTCATCATTCCCCGGTCCCACCTTAAGCGGGGCCGAGTATGGCCTCCACCCCATACTCGCCCTCATTGTATGATTGTATCCTTAAGTGCACAATCTTTTGTCTGAGATTAGATTATTTTATGATTACTGCGTAGTTGATCGTGTTGGCAGAAATGACAATTTTTTCCTTTAATGGCGAGAGTAAAAGAACAGTCCACTCTTTTTTCAAATGGGCATATTGAATAACAATACTCTAGACAGATCTAATTGGTGGTTCACTGATTTTATGAGGACCCATATATTCGAAATTACATATTTTTATAAAATCATCTTATAGATTTTAAAGAAAGATCGACATTATGTGGTTGTGTGATGGGAATCTTAACGAGGTTACACACCCTTCGAAAATGATAGGGAACTTGATAAATGTCTTGTCGCCTCGACACATTTTCAGTGTATTCTTTGATACGTTGTGATTTATGAGATTTGCTACCTTTACGTAGAATAATAAGCGAGCTAATGAGACAAATATACATGCTCGGTAGACAGTTTATTTTGTGATGGGAGTTGGGGATCGATGTTTATTCAATAGTAGTTGACCATTTGGGTTATACCAAGTCTACATTATATGTCCATTTTACTAAAAATGTATGGTAGGAGATGCACTTTCAAAGGCGACAATGAAGTCAATTCCGTTTTGAGCATTCTGGATTAAGGAAGCTAATTACCACATGGCGATTCCTGATTCATGAGGAAGGATGAATAAATAAAGGCGGCACAAGAACCTTTTGTGAGTCGATTTACTTTTCAAGTAGTGTTATTCGTATGACTAAGGTGAGTGAGTGGGGTGATATTTTGGATCGCATGTGTATAAAATCGTTAAAAAGTAATAAAATGAATCTAAGAGTTAAGAGTATTGTTTCTAAAGAACAGCTGATTTAACTATTTCTAACTTTAATTCGATTGAAAATAATTTAAAATATTTTTATTTTTATCCTAAAAGCTATAAATTTACTACAATAATAAAAGATGTGCAAGTGTTAGGATTTTTATATGATGATTAAAGTGTTAGGATTTATGAGTTCATTATAACTATCCATATAATCTCGATCATCAAATGTTGATTACAATTAATTATGTGTACCTGATATAATTTTTCTAAGTTAACTGATTTATCTCTCTCGAATTCAAACTAATCTTACTCAATTAAGTCAACTCATTATATCTATATGTGAATAAGGGTAAATCTTAATCAAAAGCATTAAATCACCAAATAATTCAATTAATGACCGTGACAACCAAAAATGTATGTACTACCATTTATCCAAATTATAGGATTTCACTATGTGGTCAAAACAAATAACTCATCTCTCGACTAATTACTTTTTAGGTTTTCATAGATCAATAAATTGATGATCAAATCATTCAAAGCATTAAGAAAAAAAAAGTAAAAATAATTCACAAACATGGATTGAAAATCAAAATATGATAATTAAAATTAAAGTTAAAAAATAGGATACATTTATCCCAACTAATCGCTTAATTACATATTATGGAAGAAGAAAAATATAAAAAATAATTGGAGTAATCACCACATTTTAAGGAGAAAATGGAAAAGTTGACGATCTTGTACTAATTATCTTCTCCCAATTCAAGAATTTCAAAATCTGAGTATTTTGCTTTTTGCGTTCAATTTTCTCTCTAATTTTATGTCATGAAACCCATTTGTGACCTAAACAAGGTATGTTCATAAGGAACCATGCAATTTGTTCCGGTTCAATGATCGGGACAAAAAACAGGCCACAACTGCCCCCCCTCCAATAGGGGGGTGTCAGTTGGCGCCTTGTTTCTTGTTCCGATCATTGAGCCGGGACAAGAAGGTTTCTTCATTTATAAGGGTGTAAGAATTTTGTAAGTTGTGCTTAGTTATGTCAGCGAGTCGAGCCAAAAAAAAAAGCTCGGCACGAGCTTTTTTGGCCCGAACTTTTTTGGGCCCGAGCCACGCCG
>CADEPD010024200.1:0-13855 GCA_902829195.1 Fraxinus dipetala | reverse complement strand
CTTTGACCATCTAGATCTCAATGTACAAGAGTGCTCCTTTATTTTTAAGAAGAGGAGGAATATTGGATTGAAAAATTTAGGGATAATTATAGTCGTGGTCTCAAATTTTTTATTCTTTTACACCCTTTACTCAAACTTTTTGTTGTATCATCCACAATCCCAAACATTCCACAATCCCAAACATTTCATTTCATCACAGGAGAAAGACAAATGGACTGATTGTCCGTTAGTCGACCAGAAAGTTGATTTGGACCATATTTTGAACTATATTAAGAGTAAAATGATAAATTTATATTTTCTATAACAAAACAATTAAAATAACTAACCAAAAAAGGAAAAAAAAAATCTTCCCCCACCCTCAACCCCACTTCATCTTCTTCTCCATGTAGTTTTCCTCGATAACTCACAAACTTCCGCTGCTTCCCATCGCCGCCTCTGCTGATCGCTGCCGTAGATTCAAGAAATTCTTTTAACGGCGCATGCACTTCACCAGTGCCTCTTTCCCAATATGGGTTTCCCATGGATTTTGCTTAAAAAATCTTGAATGGAAAACCTAAAGGTGAACTTACTTTTTCATATAGGTTTACTGAGACAGTATGATGATTGATTTACGATGGAGCCACCAGTTCTGCCGCCTATTGCGACAGAAGCTGAAGATTGTAATCCCGTCACTACTTTTTCGATGAATTTGATGATGGCTGGACACAGTTCTATGTATCCATCGCCATCGGTTGTAGGGTATTTATCCAATTGCTGAGGAAAATGCGCAGTATTCTCCCCATCGCCAATGCGGGGACGAATCGATGATGGAGTAATTGAGATCACATACTTGGATATGAGGGTACTAAACAACCTTTACGACATTTACACAGTCCGATTCCACCACCAAGATGTCCAAATTGTGAGCTCTAGCAAAGCGTAGGTCTCCCAAGACTGTGTAACATTGTGCCAAACAAGGGGAAATGCTGCCATGAAAAGACTGAGAAGCTAGCAACTAGTCATTACCAGACCCTTATGGTTACAAACCACTCCACCAATACCATAGCTCATGCTGGCCACCTGTAAAGTAGCATTTGCATTCAACTCTAGGCAATTTAATGCCAGTCGCTACCAAGGTGGGAATAACAGAAGCAGATGGAGGCCTGTTGAGATTGTTTAGAACTCAATTGATTTGCGGGTTTTTGTTAGGCGATCCCAAAAGAAAAGATGAAGAAGTAAGTCAAAAGAGAAACGTAAACTACTTATTGTGGGAAAGAGAGTGGTAGGGAGTGCATTTAGTAGATGAATTCAAGTACATGATCGACGCCTCAGTTGCTATCTCTGAATGAAAGGCGATGGCAATAGGTGGGTAGGTGATTTTCTGGTTTTAGGTTGGGGTGGCGATTTTATTTTATTTTTTGGCTTAGTTCTTTTAGTTGTTTTATGATATGAAATGTAAATATACCATTTCAATATTGGTCAAAATACCATTCAAGTCGTCCACTTATGGTCAAATTGATGAATCATCTCCATTTATCCTTTCGCTGCGACAAAACGAAAAGTTACTGTGAATGATATAAATGAAAGGTTTAATTGGGCATGGTCTATTAAAAAATGAAATATTTGAATTGCAGTTGCAATTTATCCCAAAAAATTAGCTAGAATGAAATATTTTCCTTTCAAATCCATATTTCGATAATTATTTTTTTTCAAAAATAACTATGGCTAATGTTTGGCTAAGCTTATAAGCTATATATTACTCGTATTATTTTGACTGTAAAGATATTATTATTTACATAATCAGTAAAATAACTTTATGAATAATGCTATGTAATATTACCCGTATTTAACATTCGTCTACTTAGCAACACGATCGTCTATTGTGATGCTAAAAACTAGTACTATATGATGGGAAGCACCAAATACGCTAACAATGTGTAAACAAAATATTGTGTAATTAAGCCTTTGTTTAAGACGGCTTTAATTTTGGATTAAAATTTAAGTCAAAGTTAACAATTAATTTTAATAATGTATTTCGTAGAATTTACAACTTTATAATTACTAATCCACGTTGAACGTGTAACTATGAAATACTTTATAAGTGTTGTAAATGTGATTTGAATATGTGTAAATGTCAAATAATTTAGAATTAATACCATGAAATATATACACGACAATTTATGTTAAATCATTTATTTAATTTTCAATTAAATGAAGATGGATGACAAATACGATACATGAATTAACGTTAATCTTAATTAATTTAGAATTAATATGAAGTAGTATATACATGACAATAAATGTTATTCATTTATATTAAATGAATATAATTCAATTTTCAATTAAGTGAAACTTGATGCTAATTGACATATATAGACATAAATAACGAACATCATTCTTGAATGTGAAATTTTAGTTAATATTAATTAAATGGATGTGAATATTAATTAATTGTTAATAACATGGTGTGAATGTGAATTTTAATTAATTATAGTATTTATTACAGTTTGTAAATTAAATATATAATGAAAAACGAAAAGTAAGGTATTATTGAAATAATTAAATTGTAGTAAGACTATAATCGTTAAAAAAATAATTACGATGTATTTGTTGATACAAGAAAAGTGACAAAGTCATATATACCAATAGATAATATTTCAACTAAAATTTATGTCACTGCAAGACAATTTGTTGCAGCAAATGAATCTCAAATAGGTCAGAAACTTGATTAGTTGGTTCAAAAGACTATGTACCTCGAAAAAGAAATTTACAAGAGAAAAACCAATAAAAAATTTCTGAAAAAGTAACATTAGAAAGATTAATCGATCAAATATTGAAAATATGATTCCTAAGGAACCACAAGTGTCCGAAAATAATGAGATTTCAATAAATTATACGTTATTTCATAAATTACGGGAAAAATGATGTTGCTATAGACAATATTTTCGCATTTAACGTGGCTTTTGATATTATACAAAATGAGAATCCTGAACCATGGTCTATTAAAGATATCAACATAGAAATGATTGACCAAAATGGAAAGAAGCCATATAGGTGGAATTGAATTTCTTAGAAAAAGGGAAAGTGTTTGGACATGTAGTTCGAAAGTCATAATCTGCTTTAGTGTGATATGTAGATGCAGATTATCTCTCTGATCCACATAAAGCTAAATCACAAACAGAATATGTGTTTACATGTGGAGGAACAGCTATATCATGAAAATCTGTGAAGTAATCATTGACAGCAACATTCTCAAATCATTCTGAAATTATTATAATTCATGAAGCAGGCCGAGAATGTGTATGGTTGATGGACATGACCTACCATATCCAAGTATTATACAGATTAATTTCAATAAAAGATCGTCCAATAATTTTGTATGAAGACAATGCTGTTTGTATTGCACAATCAAATGAGATTATATCGAAGGTGATATGACGAAACATATTTTCTCCAAAATTATTTCATACACATGAGTTTCAGAAGAATTGCGATATCAATGTTCAACAAATTCGCTCAAGTGACTATGTAGCTGATTTATTTAAAAAAAATACTGTCAACATCTACATTCAAAAAATTAGTTTACAAGATTTGAATGCGTCTACTCAAAGATTTTAAGTGATCAACATCAAGATGAGTAGCTATACTCTTTTTCCTTAGCTTAGATTTTATCCCACTTGATTTTCCTAACAAGATTTTAATGAGGCAACATTTATTTTTAATACTCCAAAATAATTGTATTCTTTTTTTTCGTTTGATTTTTTGTTCCATTGAATTTTTATCAAACAAGATTTTAACGAGACGGATATTTTGTAATGTGTCATTCAAGGAGGAGTATTGTAAATGTTAAGTTTATTAGTGAAAGACAATTGTACTCCCACCGTCCTAAAAATTATTATCATTGTATCACTAATCATGCCCTATTTCTCATTATAATATACACAAATCTATTGACTTTTATTCCCTCCTCTCTTTTTCTCTCTTTTCACAACACATTTTATCTTACTAAAATAATTGAATTATAGTATGAATATAATTGTCTAAAAAATAATTTTCACTTGACGTAATATTTAATATATTCTATCAACTTTTATTAAAATTTATTGACAATTTAATTTTTATCTAAGCAAGATATGGGCTAAATTGAATCTTTGAAATTTTAATTTTTCTCTAAACAAACCATTCTATTAACTTTTATTCCATTTTCTCTTTTTCTCTCTTTTCACAACACATTTTATCTTACTGAAATAATTGAATTATAGTATGACTATAATTGTCTAAAAAATTATTCTCTTGACGTAATATTTAATACATTCTCTCAACTTTTATCAAAATTTATTGAAAATTTAATTTTTATCTAAACAAGACGGGCTAAATTGAAACTTTATCCAATCCTATGGTGTCTCCATAGAAAACAGTCTTATGACCCTCAAAAGTTGTCCCAAAGTTCCGGTTCCTCCCATAAACCAAGTGGCCGTTTGTTTACCATCCAACCAATACTGAACTGTCTCTTTGTGAGTGTCTCTCACAATTCACTGCACTTCACCCTACTCTACCCTACCGCCCCCTGTGTGAACTCAATATATAGCCAGCCATTCTCCCTGTCCTCATCTTTTTCTAAGAAAGCAAGAAACCGTTGCACGCTTTCTGCACTCTAAAACAGAGATATACATACAAACGGAGAGAGTGTGCTGGTTCCTATGGATAGCCATAGCCATGTCTCCTCTTTCTCTAGCTTAAATTCCTATTTCCGGGCACTCTCGGATACTCCGTACCGTTTGGCTCGCCGGGCATTCTCAGCCTCGACTTCTTTCGAAGAGACGAGTCGGGTTCGAGCCAGGTCCGGAATCGAGATGAAAAGAAGCCTCAGGTGGTATGACTTAGTTGGCCTCGGCATCGGCGGTATGGTCGGCGCCGGAGTTTTTATCACCACCGGTCGCGCCAGCCGAACCTATGCCGGCCCTTCTGTCATCCTCTCTTACGCCATTGCTGGACTTTGCGCTCTTCTCTCTGCCTTCTGTTACACAGAATTCGCAGTGGACCTCCCTGTCGCCGGCGGCGCGTTTAGCTATATACGCATAACTTTTGGTCCGTTACGTTTTCATCTAATCATAAACCTTTCCTTATTCCTCATCTTAAAATACATGTATATGTCGTTGCAGGTGAATTCTTGGCCTTCTTAACCGGTGCGAATCTGATAATAGACTACGTATTATCAAATGCGGCGGCGGCCAGAGGTTTCACAGCCTATTTAGCTACCGCTCTGGGAATATCAAATACCCATTTAAGGTTCACCATCCATGGCATACCAAAAGGGTACAATGAAATTGACATTGTTGCAGTGGCCGTGGTCCTACTCCTCACTCTCGTAATATGCTACAGGTATACACATTGTAAAATTTCCCATATTCCAAAACTTTGTCATCATTTTCACTTTATACCAGCCCCATTAAACTTAATTTTTCTGGGTTTTTTCAGTACAAGAGAGAGCTCATGGTTAAACATGGTTTTAACTATTCTGCACATTTTGTTCATAGTTTTCGTGATAGTTGTTGGGTTCTGGAGAGGTGAGTGGAGGAATTTCTCCGAACCTGAAAACCCGAAAAGTCCTGGCGGGTTTTTTCCATTTGGTGCTTCTGGCGTTTTTAATGGTGCTGCTATGGTGTATTTGAGCTATATTGGTTACGACGCCGTTTCAACCATGGCTGAAGAGGTCCGAAATCCGGTCAAGGATATCCCGGTCGGAGTTTCGGGTTCGGTTATCGTCGTCGCTATTCTTTACTGCTTGATGGCTGCTTCAATGTCCGCCCTCATCCCTTATGACATGGTAATTATTCTTTTCCAGACCAGGTTTTGAATGGCAAAAGGAAATCAGGATACAATATTTAATGCATTAGGTACAATCCTGTAATGGATTTTTTTTTTTTTTTTATTTCAAGAAACTAGTGAGGATAATAATGACATCATTATCAACAAATGTAACATGACCTTTTTCTTTTCGTGACAAGTGTATTTGTATAGATAACAGTGATTGATTGTATATTTATGACACAGATCGATCCAGATTCACCGTTTTCTGGGGCGTTTAAGATGGGGTCTTCGGGGTGGAGATGGGTTTCAAATGTGATCGGAGTGGGGGCCAGTTTTGGGATTTTGACGTCGCTTTTGGTGGCAATGTTGGGGCAGGCACGCTACATGTGTGTAATCGGACGGTCATGTGTAATCCCTTCATGGTTTGCGAGGGTACATTCTAAGACTTCTACACCTGTCAACGCCTCTGTCTTCCTTGGTATGTTGTCCCACTTGATAAGTCTTGCCTCTTTTTCTCGTGAACTTGCTATTTACTTGGAATTTTTTTTAGCTTTCTTGACCGTCTTCTACTAAAATTAGTCCTCCCGTATAGAACTATCACCATCATTAATATGGTTTATGGTCTCAATCTTTATTACCCCTTGTAAGAAAGGGTGTACATGACTTATAAGTCCACGCTAGCATGATTAATATAAAGTTGAGCACCACTAGTATTACAATAAATTTTAGGCGACATTAAAATATAGACTCATTTACATTTTTAATCAGACCTATCACTTAATGAAATTTAGAACCCGAGTAGTTCTAAATAATATTATTCATTTTTATTATGGTGTGCAATGTACTTATAAGCCCATGAACTGATGGGTCCATTTAGAACTGTTTCAGTTAGAAGCATATGTATGAATAGGGGTCATGGTTTGTCTTAAGATTTTGTTCTCATTCAACCAATTTTTGTTTTGTGGGTCCAATGTTTTGTGGCAAGGACATGAAGAAATTCCTTGAAGGTTGAAATATTGGAGTTAGAACTTGACTATTTTTGGTTGGGACCATTCTATTTTTCCATAGATCTGATTTTTTTTTTTTTTTCAACTTGCTAGTGGGCTATAACAAACAAGTTTTACTGAGAATAGTGTTCATAATTCATATAGGTGTTTGAAAAGATAGTATGTGAAGTGATTTCATGGGTGTATATGCCAAAATAACTCTAGAATAGGCACTCTATTATTTTATTAAGGATATGTTTGATGCAGATTTTATAAGAATAAACTTTATGAAAAGTAATGCTTGGTTAACAAGTATGAAAATTTTATGAGCTCACATGAAAAAATACTTCACTGAAGGATGTGTATTTGAAAATAAATTTTGGAAAAAAAAAATAAGTTTTAAAGATTTTGTATCAAATAGGAATTAAGCCCATGTTTGATAAACATTCTTTAAAAATACATTTTTTTCAAAACTCATTTTTAACTACACATTTTTTAATAAAATAATATTTTTTATCACATCAATAACTTTTCCGTACTTTTTAACCATATATTTTCCATTATATCATTATTTAAAATACATTCTTTCCTCAATAATATCAATCAAACACCCTAGTATTATTTTAGAGACACCCATAGTATGACATCAATATTCTTTGAGCTCGTCTTTCATTGTTTAGGAGTCAAATGATGAAGGAAAGACTGCTTTACGACGACGACTATCGACGGCAACATGGTTCTAAGATGAAAAAGTAGAATCAAATCATATTGAGCACAAGATAAACTTTATGGTTGAAATTTGTTAGTTTTTAACTTTTAATCTTTTATTAGCATTGGAAGTCAGTCTTCTTTATTATAGTGGAGGAAACTATTGCTTTAGCATTTTTTATATTGATAGGAGGACATAATAAAAAGGAAAATGCCGAAAGCTATAAGATTTATCTTTTCATGTTGGATACGAGATAACACCAATATTTAGCTGATCAGAAAAAGTTTATCCTTGACTTCTGCAAAGGGGAAAAATCATGTCATATGATTCTTCTCAAATTGGCTGAGCTAAGAGTGACTTAGTGTATATAGGATCACTAGGAGAAGGTTGGAAATGCTGTTCATTCATTGCTGCTCCAAACTTACTTTTGAAGATTTCGTGATCAAGATTTTGTCGAAAACAACTACGACCACTAGATAATTGTTTCCATCATCAAGTTCCTTTTGTGATTGTCCTACTTAAAGAAGATACCGTCCCGTTTGTTCTGTTTTCGTTATGTAACTTTTTTTGTTTTTAATATTTGTTCTTTCGTACTTTTTTCTTGGTAACTCGGTCATATTAATATACTCAATACTTCGGAAATGCTCTCCAGGAATCTTCACAGCAGCAATTGCTCTTTTTACTGATCTAAACATCCTACTGAACCTCATATCCATAGGGACGCTGTTTGTGTTCTACATGGTGGCAAATGCAGTGATATATAGGCGTTATGTTACTGTGGGAACGACAAATCCGTGGCCAACCATATCGTTCCTCTCCTGTTTTTCTCTCACTTCTGTCATGTTTACCCTCCTTTGGCATTTTGGGTCATCAGGTAAGCCCAAGGCCTTCATGCTCGGGGCATGTTTCGCTATGGCAATTGGAGTTCTACAAGTATTCCATTTCATGGTCCCACAAGCCCGAAAGCCCGAGTTTTGGGGGGTCCCTTTGATGCCGTGGATTCCTTCCATATCCATCTTCCTCAATATATTCTTGTTGGGTTCACTTGATAAAGCATCCTACGTTCGATTTGGATTCTTTACGGGCCTTTCAGTGCTTGTATATGTTCTATACAGTGTCCACTCAAGCTTTGATGCAGAGGAAGTTGGATCTCTTAGTCAGAAGACTGGAGAAAGTATGAAGGAATCCGTTGAAAACGAAGACAATACTCTCAGAGTGTAAAAAAATTTCAAAATCTTGTCTTTTCAATGACTTTCCATCTTTTCTTTTTTGATGGGCACTTTAAAATAGGGGTTAAGAAGAAAAAGATAGAAAAAAAATAAAAAAAGCAGCCTGCATTTTTTGCAGTTGCAAGTTGTATAGTTTGCCCTTCAGTAGAGATCTTAGTTTGAGACCCCCCTTTATAAATTTAGTAATGTGATCCATCATTTTGTGCAACTTCAACTTAATGAAATATCAAGTTAAAAGAATTTTCTTGAATTCTGCAGGTCAGTTTCAAAGTATTGGACTGAAATGAATACTACGATAGACAATATTCTAATTTGTTATTGTTGTTCACTATTTGTACCTTCCACCTTACCGAACAAGACACTATTATTTTTAGTGTCCAAGAATCTTTCACTTCCTTCAGTTGTATAAGAACATTATCATAGAGAATCTTGTGTGTCCATTTTAGCATTCAAGGCTTGAACAAATATGGATTTGAATTAATTCAAAGACACATGGATGTTTAATCTTTGAGACAAACATGTGACTAATGACAAGATCACCTAGGTATCATTTGTCTTCGATGTCGACCTAACATGTACCAATCGACAATCCTCATAAAAGTGACATAGGAAAATGCAACATAGGAAATTTAGTGCCAACTGAAGTATCAACGAATAAGCATGCACAAGATATCGTTGCTGCCATCTCAGTTACCAACTCATATTGCAAAATGTTAGTCTCTTCATGTGCCTTGATGTTCCAAAGTTGGTGCATTCGTGTGCTAAGGTGTTGCCATGTTGGTCCCTTCATGTGCCTATATTGATGTTTTCGTGAGACATGATGTGCACGCGTTATTAATTTTGTGTGACATGATGTGTAAAAGTTGCTGCCTTCTTGTGAAATTGTTATCGGGTACACATGTTGCTGCCTTCGAGAAGACTGAAACAATCAATAACAAGGGTTGTGAATTTTTATGATTGCAATTTTTAAATTTTTTAAAAAGAATGAAATTATGTTAAAGATTATAGCTTACATCCTACCTCGATACCTATTGAACATTCTCAACACGAATATAGATTTGAAAATGGATTTCCTGTCATCAATTTTTCCTTTAGGCAATGGGATAATATAAACTGCCCTAGATTCCAATTCCACCTGAAGAATCCCATCTAAAGCCGCGATTCTTGGGATTGAATGGAATGGAATGCAAAAGTTGGAAAGAAAGAACTAGAGGTCATCATTTTATTGGTATTATTTCAAGAGAATTTCAAGTACATTTTTTTTAAATAAATTTTTTTTTGCACGCCATAAAAATGGGGAAAATTTCCCAATTGGTCCCCAGTCATCTCCTTAGCAGTAACTTGATCATCAGCTATTAGAAATGAGCACGTTGTTCCTCCACTATTAAAAATGAGTGAGTTGATCCTCAGCTATTAAAATGAGTTAGTTCTCATATTTCTTTCCGTTCATCAGTATTCTCAATTTTACCTTTACTTGAGATCCGTTCACTAGAATTAAGGGGTTTTTCTGTAGAAACTTTCGCAAACATTTGTTTGTTTTTTACTAGTTTTTCCACTTCTCCCAGTGGCTTCTTGATATCAAAACATAATTAAAAATAATAATTTATTATATTGTATAAAGATAAAAAGGCTGAAAAAGGCCTAAATCCAACCAAGATATATAATGTAGACCATGCCTTATCTTGTTGTTTTGCTCAATAACAAAAACACCTTAATGACAAAACAAAAATAAGGACAAAAAATGTATGGGCCATTATGGGTTTCCATCCCAAATATCTCCAACATAATTGAATACTTTTTGTCTCTTGCCTAGTCAATTGGGCCCTTTTAGAATCAGCTTATTTGGATTATTGAGTCCCTCCATTTTATTATGTTGGATTTATGGGTCCCTTCCACTCTCATTTTTAGTCAGTCACATCACTTGGATTAATTATTAATTAATTAATTAATGAACCTATTAATCTAACAACTAATTCATATCTATAAACTCCCATAGGATTCTAATGACTTGTTTAAAGGATTACTTTTAATTTTGCATTAATTATTCTTGATGAATCTCTATTGTACAATAAATGATGTAATCTTAATATTTGGTATTTAAAAGTGTATTGACAAATAATAACGTAAAAAATGACTCACTAATATGGATGTATAAAAATGAGTTAGACCGATCCATTGAGTGGCTAGTGCATGTGGATCCACCCCTGGAACATGGTAGGCTTGGATTGTGTCGTCCTGATTAAATAAGAGCTAGATAGTTCTAATTTTGAATAGTCTAACTCGATTAAAAAAAATTAGTCTAACTCTAATTCCAATTCGATATAACTCGTCCAAACCTCGACTTGAGTCTCCAAGCTCAATCCTAACTTGAATAATTACCTTTTTAAGTTTCTAATATCACATTGGGTGAAACTTTACATACTCGGATATATAGAAATATGTACGTACATTTGTACACACAAATACACGATCAATAATGTTGCATTTCTACTTTCTTGTTTAGGGTGTAAGTTTAATTTGTACAATGTTTGGCTTAATTATTGAATAGTCAAAGACTATTCTTAAAGGGAAAAGATGATAAAAAGATCAATCAACAAATCAAATTCGACGTAAGTCTCTACTTCTATGATCTTCTTTATTTTCTTCCTATTTCCTGTCTTTAGAACATCTATATATGAAACTAAATAAATTGCATATGCATAATATTTAAAAAATATATAGCAATAATGATAAACAAAATTTGGATGGCGAGCTTAGATTTTGGTTAGGGCACAATCTAGTCAAGTTCCAACTAGAAGCACAATGTGTGCCCGATGATGCAGAGCGTGAACTATGAAAAAAGTATTTCTTTTTAATAAAGAAATACTTTTGAGGTGGGTTTTATATTTTTTAAGTCAGTTTTAATAAATAAAAAGTATCGTTTTGATCACAATAAGTAAATATTTTTTGCCCAATCTACCTTGAGTTTAGCACGTTAAAAGGCATGTCCCTATAATTTCGATTGTGCTATAGTATCAACAAGTCGTGTATGTATTCTTTTATTGTGAAAATAGGTGTTCATTTGTGAGGGCCACATGCATATTAATTAGGGTAGAATTTTGTAGATCCAGTTCTAGGTACTGGAAAAGTGAGAAATGACTTGTTTGCCTAAAAATCACTACAATATAAAAGAAGCTAAAACTTGGTACGCCATGTGTTGCGATTTCCCATCGTCGTAATTCAAATTTTTTCTTTCGCCCATCAACATTTCATCTAACACGCCACTCCATCTTTGCTCTTTCTCTATTTTTCCACTAAACCAACCATACATCTTTATCCTTCCATTCCCCACATTGACAGATATCTCATTTCTTCTTCTTCTTCTATCTGTCAAATTTTTTTCTCCCTGCATTCACACACATTGTATTTTGATTGAATGAAATAAAAGATAGAGTTTCGGAGACTTTCATCAAGAACCCAAGGTACCTTTTCTGTTTTTTCTTCTGTGGATGGGTAACTGATTGAGTCCAAAGTTTGAATTGACTGTGAGATTTTTTATGATTTGAGAATTAATTAAAATTGTTTCTTGTGTCTGATATGTAAAAAAATGGATTCTTGGATGCAATGTGTGTGTAAAGAAGTCTATATTCTTAGGGGTTTAATTTTGTGCTTTTAGTTATGTAAAAATCAGAAAACTTGATTAGTTAGGGAGTTGGTATATTAAAAAAAAAAAAAAAAACAAAGTGCACCACGGAGACAAGACCCGTGTCTCCGTGTGTGCACACAAAGACACCGTGTGCGCACACGAAGACACGACCCATGTCTTCGTGTGCGCACACTGAGCCATGGTGTCTTCGTGTGCGCACGAAGATTTTTTTTTATAATATATTGGTAACAATAACATTTTCACTAAAATGCTTAGAACCTAGAACCCAGATAAAAAGTGTATATTTCAATTCTCATATAATCCCCATTCTTTGTTGTTGTTTGCTGTCATTATCGTATGAGGAAGAGTTTCCATTATGAGATTTAAATTTCTTAGAACCTTCTTCCTTCTATGCTTCCATATCACTTCTTCCAATCAAGCATTTTTTGTACTTCAATTTAGTTGGAGGCAACATGTCTCGAATTTCATATGCGAGTTGAAATGTACCATCTGTTTTCCTAAAGTTATAGTTAAGTTTATGGATCAGTAATTAATGATTCTTGTCGATTTTTTAGGGTATGTGCTAGCAGGCTGAATCCACGGGACAATGAAAATGAAGAAGAGAAGCTGTACAAAATAACTGCACAAAACTATAACATTAGATTCAGAGTATTGGAAAAAATTTGACACGTTAGTTAATTTGTTAACAATAAATTTGTAATCTCCAAAACCAGACTTCCCCTTAGAGTAAGATGCATGTAAAAATATTCATATTGCTAATTTGGTTTTATGATTTTCCTTAAATGTGAACTTTGAGCTGATTTCTGGTGAGGTTCTATTTTATGTTCATTTTCTCTTTATGAATTATATATTTTTGAATTTATGTTTGATTAATGGGATAACTTATGTCACTAGGCATGTTTCTTTAAAGATTTAACTGTCGTGTTTTAAGAAATTTATTTTTTCTATGATATTTTGTCTTCGATTGATTACACTTTGAATTAAATTGTAGATTCCAGAAGTGGAACAGAAAATGCAGGTTGGTATATTTCTTTGGATTTTTATAATTTCTTTTGGCATAAACGATTTTTGTCATTATGTATTTTCTTCACTTTTTTGTCTGCAAAATCATTTCCTCTTCATTAGGTTCTTTCATTTTTCATTACTTGAGTGATAGCTTCAAATATTATTATTTTCTCTTGTTCTTTTTGTATGAGTTAATTATTTGGGTGCACACTGTAGTCATGTAATTTTGTGATTTTATGAAAGTTTTATACTCTTTAGGTGCTAAAAGGAAATTTGATATTTTGCAATTTTCGTTTGTGTTTCTGCATTCTAATATGTTTGCTTATTATGGAGTTTGCTATAACGGAGCATGTAGAACTGACTTTTCCATAGATAAACATGACCATTCTAGAAAAGATTTATTTTAAACCTGCTACAAAAAGAAAAAAAAAAAGATTTTTCTTTGTGTTTAGGTGGATTTTTCTCGCTGTTAAATTTTGCTTCATATAAT
>CADEPD010024175.1:0-10714 GCA_902829195.1 Fraxinus dipetala | reverse complement strand
GAAGCAAGCGCGCGAATTACTTCGGTGAGGTGGCGAATATTGCTTTAAGAACACTGTGTTGAACACAGGCCCAGACTCCTAGACGTCCATTCTAATATTTTATTCTGTCAACTGCAATTTTTTTTGTTTACTTCTTCTAATTCAGTTAGCTGTTTATGTATTTCGGGTTACATTTTCTTCTCACGTGGACTGATTTTTTCAAATGGGAAATGCACAAGTTGAACGGGAAATCAGCTGAGGCAGTCTATCAGAAAAGACAAACTTGGACTGATATTTTCGATTGTCGGAACTGTAAACTTCCTCCACCTTCAAAGTTGCGTCCCAGTGTTTCTAAGGCTCTATTTTAGGGAAAAACATGCACAGAGTGTATAAGGTAGAAGGATCAAACTTGGTGTACGTATTACAAATGATTTAACTCAAGGTAGAAATCTCTCTTCCCTCGTTTTTCCCTTTTTTAGCCACGTCACCTGTTTTTTGAAATTCTATAGAGCCTCTGTCAAAAGTCTGTACGCTAAGAATTATTCTTAAAACTAAGCCCCTATTTTTTGTGGATTAAAATAAAATTTTAGTAGATTTTAATAAAATTTGATAAAAAGTTACGAATTCTATAAATATGTTATTGAAACTAATTGTTATTTTTACTTAGAATCCCACCAAACATGAGCTAAAAGTATATTTTGAAAGTGTTTATAAACATTTTGAATTATAAATACATAAAATAAGTGATTAATAAATGAATATATTTGTAGATCTTTCGAAATGTATAGATAAAATGTGGGTGTCAATTAGGTGTTTATACGTGGGCCAAACATAGCTAAAATTGAAGTTTAGTGACCCAATTGATATCAAACTTTTATGGATTTAATTGAGAGTTTGCTTCGGTGACCGAGAGATAAATTTTTCATTGCTTTTCTCGCTCTTCATTTTATGAATAAGATTAGAGTCGTTTGATTGTAAGAATGAAATTTGGGTGAAAAGAAAATAAATTTTATGGAATTGAATTGTCTAGAACTTGTTTTACTGATAATTGTCAATTAATTGTGTTTAATTGGTATAATTTTTCACCTGAAAAATATTGAAATTTTGGATCTTTTGGTATTCGTTTGACTTTATTTTTCATGAAAATTATCCATTAAGAAAATATAATTTGTTACAATTAAGAATATAATTTGTTTTCATTGTCAAAGAAAAATGCCTAGAAAACAAATTCCTAGCCAAAGTGGTGAGAATTGATTTACCTCAGGCAAAAAAATGTGACAAACCAAGAAAATGTGAAAAATCAATTATCAGAATAAATTTCCTATCAAACACACTAGAAAGGGAAAAATGGCAAAAAAAAAAAAAAATCCAACTACCATGGAAAACATGCCCAAACAGGGTCTCAGTGTTAACAAATTCCGTCGTCAATTCCCCCTCCAAAACAAAAATGGATGCGTTTGGCTTCAAATTCAAACTTTATACGACGTAATTCTATCATCATCAGTGAACAAAACCCGGATGAAAAAACTCCTCAAAATCCCATTCTCAGCCACGCTTCGAATCCATCACTTTCCTTTCAACAATAATCTCAAATTTACATTGCCAAATCCCTCAAACCTATATCCAAATTCACATTCAATTCCCCTTCTTAAATGGGTATCTTCCTTCAGTCCACTGCCACCACCAGAATGGGTGCAACCCATCATTTGACCTCTCAGACCTCGTCACTACTGATTCCAAGAAGGACCTCCAACCTTCCCCATGGGTTCAACAAATCCTCAACCTATTACACAATAGCACCAACTTGAAACAAGACTTAAACTGAATTTTGCCGAAAGTACTTAATTAAGCTCCCGCCCAATTTTGTTGCATTCATACTGAAAAAATGGGACTAGATTGCAAAACAGCCTGAAATAGCATGCGGATTATTTATCTGGGCAGGTAAGCAAAGAGGTTATGCTCATAATCGTGAATGTCATGTTTTTATGATTGAGATTTTGAGTCTGACTAGGCTAGTAGTTTGGATAGGATTACGTGTGTTTTTAATGAGCTTAAGAGGAAGGTTTTTTTAATGAATTCAGTTGCGGCTAATTCTTTGATTAGGAGCTTTGGAAGTGTTGGGATGGTGGAAGAGTTATTGTGGGTGTGGAAAATGATGAAAGAAACTGAGATAGAGCCTAGTTTGTATACTTACAACTTTTTGATGAATGGTTTGGTGATTATGATTGTTGTCTGAGACTTTATCGTGAAATGAAATGAAAGAAAAAGAATTGGATATTCCATTGCATGCTTATAGTTTAGTGATTAGTGGGCTTTGTAAGGATGGGAAGTCTATGGAAGGGTATTCAGTTTTTGAAAATATGATTCAAAAATGGGTGTAAGCCTAATATGGCAATTTATACTGCTTTGATTGATGCATATGCGAAAAATGGGAACGTGGACAAATCTATGGGACTCTTTCAGAGGATGCAAAGTGAAGGGTTTGAACCAGATTAGATTACCTATGGGGTTATAGTAAATGGTTTGTGCAAGAGCGGGAAACTTGAAAAGGCCCTACAGTGTTTTGAATATTGTAAAACTAACATTGTCTCTGTGAATGCCGTGTTCTATTCAAGCCTCATTGGAAAGGCAGGGGGAGTTGATGAGGCTGAAAAACTTTTTGAAGAGATAGTTGAGAAGGGTTGGGCCTCTGGGCTCCTATTTTATAGTGTGCTCATAGATGCCTTGGCAAAGAGTGAAAAGGTTGATGAAGCATTGACACTTTTCAAGAGGATGGAAGATGAAGGTTTTGATCAGACCGTGTATACTCGCACAGTATTGTTAAGTAGCTTATTTAAAGAACACAGAAATGAAGATGCATTGAAATTGTGGGATATGGTGATTGATAAGGGTATCACTCCAAATGATGCTTCTTTTAGGGTCCTCTCGACTGGGCTTCGTCTTTCAGGCAAGGTGGCTAGAGCTTGTAAAATATTAGACGAGCTAGCACCAATGGGTATTGTTGTGGAGACTGCTTTTCAACACATGATTAATGTGTTGTGCAAAGCTGGTCGTATAGTAGAGGCTTGCAAGTTGGCTGATGGAGTTGTTGAACATGGTCGAGAAATGCCGGGCTAAGTTCGTACTATTATGATCAGCCTTGAGGAAGGCAGGCAATACTGATTTGGCAATGAAATTGATGCATAGTAAGATTGGCATAGCCGCATAGGATATGATAGGTTTGGTAGTGTTAAAAGGAGGGTAAGTTTCGGAACCTGGTTGAGAATTAAGTCCGGAGCTTTGCATATTTGGATTTGGATTTTTTTTCCTTAGGTTTGCTTGAATTTCCCAGCTTCTTTAAATTCACAACTTCGAGCTGCTGCTTTGATGAGAGCCAACCTTGTTGTCCAGTTTCAACCGAACGATCAAGCCTCCACTTAGAGTGCTAATTCAATGATGTGGAGACCAGTTAAAACTGTTTTCAGCGTTTCTTAAACGTGTGATACATTATCTGCAGTTGTTGCTGTTGTAAGTTCAACCTTTTAAGGCTTGATGCATAGTATTGAGTTATGATAAAGGATTTTGACACTTGTTTATCTGTATCCGTCCATTACTCTTATTTTTTTTAAATTTTTTTTTGGCAAATAAATAAATTGATCAAACAAAATGATTTTGACTATTGACTCCTTTCTTTTCAATGTAGTGTTTATGGGTTTTTGGTTTTGCATTCTTTTTTCAAAGGAAGACATTGGTGGGGTTCCTTTCCTGACATTGCTAAGAGCTACACCGTTTAAAAAAAAATTCAAAGCATGTTGTACATTCTGGCCAGTTACATTGATGAAAATTTCCATCCATTCTTGTATAGAAATATGTCATCTTGATTCTTGCATGCAACGCTTGCAGAACCCTGAAAGTTGAGGATTGTCTATTAGAGGCTACCATGCTTCCCTTATTATAGGTTGTAGACGTTCAAAAAATTCAGTCTACCAATGCCCATTTCATTAATTTGCATTCAGATTTATCCACGTTGACCATTTCAAATATTTGGAACAATGTTAAAATGACCAAATTCTTTTTTTCAAATATAAGTAAATAATCAAATCTTATTTTGTTTGTGACAATTCCATGTGATCAGATCGCAATATTAATTCAATAATTAATGTTAATTTACAAAGTTCAGATTAACCTCTTCACTTGGAATGTATCCTTTGAGATCATGATCGTGCTTAATAAATGGGTGAAACATTCAACATTATTTTCATTTTCATTTTCAAGGTATCGAGATAATGATTTGACCTCACCTATTGATACCTCAAAGAACTTCAAGTTGGGAATCGACGTCTATTATTACCCGCTCAAAATAAAAATTTTACACACGAAAGTCAAATGAAATTAAATATGTGAGATTCAATTTCACAAATTAAATTTCACGTGGTATAATCTAATACATTCACAATGTACTCTCAATCTATTACACAAGTTACAAATGAACTTAAATAAAATTGAGACGATCTTATCAAAATAAAGCGTTCATCTTTATTTACCAATCATGAACTTAAATTTGATCAAACTATAAATTGAACATTTTCGTGATTAACAATTCAAGCACCGGACTTATAATATCTGAACATCTATGAGCAAATGTAAGTTTAAACTGATACAATCAAAGTATAGAAAAATTAATATTTTATTTTAAATGCCATGAACACAAATACTTTCTTCAAATATGGTGTTAATCAAATTGAGATAATCATTTAATTAAAATTTGTCTTATGTAACATTTATTCAGTTCAACTGCTGATACGAGTGAAAACACGAGAAGCGGACCAGCCAAGAATCGGGCGGGTACTCCAACTCTCAATGGTTAGTCTCCATCCCTCAACACGAAAACATAGGGAAAATCCCTGTCAGCACTATTGAAAAGAACCGGAAGAGAATCAACCAACAATGTTGCCAAATTCGATTATACTGTTTGTTTTTCTGCTTCTCAGTTTGGAAAATCAAATATAAAAGAATTACAACAAGAAAAACCATAGAATTGATCTACAAATTCCTAGAATATATCGTATATTCATGGATACTTACAGTAACCATGTTTTCTGATGTCTTTGTAACATCCGTCTTTTGTACTATATTAGCCACTCGAACCCACACAAATCACTTCCGGGCCTCCACACAAGAAAGAGGCAAATAATTACCTCCTCCTCTTCGTCCCAATGGACTCTCTTTTGCAACTTGAGACTTCATCAACTGATTGTTGTCGAATATATGTCTCGTTTTGCGCAAAGGATCCTAACGGGAACATGTCTAATTTCATTGACTGTTACAATCTATCTAACAATTCGTGGCATCGCATCACCTTTATTCCAGGACTTGACGAAAACCAGGTGCTCAAGGATTTCGCCATGGTCTCTTTGGATGATTATATTTATATAATCGGGGGCCGGCTTTGTCTCAAGGTATTAGAACCTGAGACTGACAATGTTAAAGAAATCGACCAAAGTGTCCTTCCTTGCGTCCATAGATACAATGTCAGGACGGACGAATGGGAAGTCTGTGCATCTTTAAGCATACCAAGGATTAATTTTGCATGCACTGTATGTGACCGCAAAATTTACGTGGCAGGCGGACAGAGCGAGTTAGGCCGGCCCAAGGGCATTTCATTGGCGGAGGTTTACGATCCGGCTCTGGATGAATGGAAGTCTTTGGCTAACATGTCCACAATGAGGTACAAGTGCGTTGGAGTAACCTGGCAAGGCAAAATTCACGTTGTAGGGGGATTTGCTCATAGAGGAAATGTCGATCGCGTTCAGGGACCGTATGACATGACAAGGAGTTCTGCAGAGGTTTACGACCCACAATGCGATAAATGGGATTTCAAAGCAAGAATGTGGGAATTGGATGTTCCACCATATCAGATTGTTGATGTGAATGGGAAGCTTTACAGTTCCGGGGATTGCTTTATGCCATGGAAGGGACACATCGAGGTATATGATGAGAAACTGAACATGTGGAACGAGGTTCGTGGATCGAATTCGAATTTGAATTGTCTGTCTCCAAATTCCACTCCTGATGTGAAGGAATCGAGTTGGCCACCAATGCAAATGTCGTGCCTAACCATGGCTCCAATAGGGAATAAGTTGTACTTCCTGGCTGGCTATAGGATGCCCGGAGAGGCGTCGAGATTGAGGTCGCAGGTGCACGTTTTCGACACGACTACAAACGGAGACGGGTGGAGGACCTTTGAGCCAATTGATGAGGAAATGGAAAAGGAGCTCTGTGGCCGTTGCTGTGTTCTAAGACAGGTCTCCTAGGACAGCCTACATGTCTATTACTGGCCTTCAAAGTGAAATTTCTAGACAAATCGTCGAGTATTACTAGAGAAATGTATTACGGATATTTACAAAAGCCAACATAACAAATAATTAATGGATTGTTGACACCATTTCAAGATTATCAATAAACATGCATACAATTTCAGTCCTTAAGTTCTCAAATTAAGAATTGGGTCCATTTCTTTTGATTTTTGGGTATAATTATTGAACACCTAAATCATACGTGCCCATTAGACCATCAACCCGTCAACACCACGCACCTGACAGTCACCGATACATTGAGCGATGTGAATGTTAAGATTTCACCGATGAAAAGTAACCATCTCTCGGTCACGAAGAAACATGAGAAATCACGAAGTATAAGAAACCAGAAGCTATTTACCTCATGAAGGCAACAGATGAAATCTGCCATTACTTAATTACAATTTACACCAGTGTTGATGTCTGACAAAAAAAATAAAAATAAAGAATACAAGGGTAATATCATCATTTCAACGAGCAAATCCTTTAGCAGGTAACTCTAAGGACAAGTTAATGCATAATTGGAACACAATCCTGATTCTAGTGTAGAAGATAAAGCCTCTAGAAGTGGATAAATGTCACCTTGTGAAGAAATGTAACATTTTCCATCTGTCATACGATTAGGATCGACTTGGTGGTATAAAGACAATCAAACACCCGATTATTGACTTCTAGGAAGAAGACGCAGCACGATCTGATTCTATCATGGATTTAATATAGAATTCTCCCGCCTTGTACGACGACCTCACCATGGGGCCAGATGCAACATATCGAAATCCCTGCCACAAATCCAAAGAGACATTATGTTCACTGAGGGAGAGTTTCATCAATCCAATTCTTTGTTCTTAACTAGTTATTGCCAACCTTACACATTATTAACATCTATAAACCATCAAGTACTACTACCAGACACATGACACTTGAACTTCGTACTTCGCATTGATCATGATCTTTAAAAGCATGAGCACGAAGACAAATCGTTCACTCGTTCACTAATTATTTCAAATAAATTGAACAAATCTTGAATAGTTATATTACGTTTGAATGCCATTTTATGATTAAAAACAAAAGCAGATTCATAAAATCATTATTTCGCCAGAGTACAGGCACACGTAAAATGTAATCAAGTAACGACAGGATTTAATTAGATAGGAAAGGAAATACAACAAAATTTCAACCCAACACCAAGAATAGCCACATACGAAATGATTTCATCAATTAATTTATTTAGTTTTTCACTTTTCATTTCCAGGCAACAGGAAGAATTTTGGGTCTGAGATGAATGAACTGAGATCTAAAACTAACAAATTAAGAAACAAGCTTATGTTCTTTTTATAGAGGAGTGGCAAAAAATAATAAAGTCCTAGTACTTAGTCAAAATATGAAGATAAATAGCAATTTCAAGTTCTCCTTTAGTAACAGAAAATGAATCTGGCAACGAACACAGGTTATAGGGATAAGTAACAGATTCTAATTCTTCTTTAGGAACCCAAAAATAGAATCTTACAATCTCATAACACCACTTGAACAAAATTTGGAGGGGCAACACAAAAGAATGTAGAATATAGAATATAGAAATTAAAACAGACGAGAAATGGTATTTCAGGCAATATTCCATATTGTACAAGTTACAACAATAATAAATTCTAGTCATATTAATGTAGCATCAGAGAGAGAACGTAAAAAAGCAAATTGGCAAAGCACATGTGGAAATGGATAGAAGAGAGCTTTTAGAAATTAGCAATTACCAGCTCACTATTAACGAGCTAGCTTTCGTTTTTAAAGGGAAGACAAAGGAGAGGAACCAACCATTTGCAGGCCAAGAACTCGATACTTCTCAAAGGCCTCTGGAGTTATGTATTCAGATACAGGCATGTGACGCTTCGAGGGTCTCATGTACTGACCAAAAGTCATTACATCAACACCAGCTGCCCTCACTTTCTCCATAGTTTTCACAACTTGGTCAAGTGTTTCTCCACACCCCAACATTACCGACGTTTTGGTGAGTGTACCAGGAGGGGCATAGTCCTTTGCCATTACTAAAACATCCATAGATTGCTTAAAGTTAGCACGGTGATCGCGTACTACACTTTGAAGCTCCTCAACAGTTTCAATGTTGTGAGCAAAAACATCTAACCCAGATTTTGCAACTTTCTCTACACAGCTAGAGTCTCCTCGGAAATCAGGCACTGCAATTTCAACATAAAACAGTTAACAGAATGCATTTCAAGATTATAATTTTTAATATAGGCAGTAAAACTAATCCTTGTTTTCCTATCAATACACAAATAGTAAAAGAACATTATTAATGGGTAAACTTTTATATAGATATCCTACATCTAAAATGATCAGGTTGAACTTCTCCAGGGAGTTTCCCTATAGAATTTACTGACCAAAGGATCAACAGCTCAGTTACTATAACTGATAAAGGACATCAATCAAAGCAACTTCCTTACTTTTACTCCACTTGCTGCAGAATGCTCATGTTAAGGCTAGATATAATTTTTTTAATGAAGCTAAACGTATATCAATTTCCTTACTTTTACTCCACTTGCCGCAGGGTGCTTCATTTTCTACATCCATATATTGAACAACTTAAACAAATAGCAGCACAATAAATTCGTACCCAAAGATTCTATGAGCATGGTTGGCTTCAATGTCTTTAACTTCTGCACCGTTTCAGCAAAATGGCCACTACCTTGATCTGGTAAATCATCACGATCGACACTAGTAATCACCACATAATCCAAACCCCATGAAGCAATTGCCTCAGCCACGTTTGTGGGCTCATTAGGGTCTGGAGGAGGTGGAGTGCGTGATGTCTTCACATTGCAGAATCTGAAAATTTAAGATATAATACGAGAGTCCACAAATATTAAAAATCTTCAAACTTACAATGACAATGCACGTGCAGTTCAATAACTTGCACTAGAGGATAGACATAAAAATGAGTCCCATCGTCACCCCCACAATTAGCATCTTCACAGTTTACTTCTTCATATTGTCTACTCATTTCACATACCATGAGGCATGAGGTAATTTAACTTTTTTTTTCTTCTTTCTTTTGAGCAAAGAATATCTTAGTTGTTGTCACTTGTCTCCACTGGTAATTTAACAAACAGACTACTTTCCTTAGGAGAGAGTTATCAACCATTATCCATGTGCTTAATGCCACCTACCACCCCCCTCGAGTTTTTCTCTACACTGTACTTCTACCTACATCAAGTGAGCAGCTTTCCACATAAGCAATAACTTGCATTCGAATAATCCGCTCCAAACCCACCCAGCCCCCAACCCAGGAAGAAAAGAACTATATAAATATTTTCTTATGCAGTTTTGACCATTGCCAAGATTTCATCATGAAATAAACAAAAATATACTAAATCCAATCCAATCAAATCTATTCCTTTCGTCAAGAAATTTTCATTAATCTGATCTCAATAGTCGATCATATTCATCACCCAGAACAGTACAGAAATATTTTTCAAATAGATCACTTTACCTGCAACCGCGAGTGCAGGTATCACCAAGAATCATAATGGTGGCAGTGGCAGTGCCGGTTTCGCCACCAGACCAGCATTCCCCCAAATTAGGACACTTGGCTTCTTCACATACGGTGTGCAATTTCAATTCCCTCAATTTTTTCTTTATCTGGGTATATTTTTCGCCCCCGGGGATCGATTCCTTCATCCATTTGGGTTTAGGAAGAGGATTCTTTTTGGTGCCAACTTCAACAGAGTAGTGGTTTTCGGATTGGAGATTGGTAAAGTCGGCTAAGATCGGTGACTCAGCTTCGAGACGCTGGCGCAAGCCATCGAGGGTAGGAGGATATTTCTGGAAATCAGACAGTGGGGTAGTTTGGGTGGGGGTAGAGGAAAAGCAATAATTCGTTTGGGAGAGAAAGGAGAGGGGCGATTTGTTGCTACGGGATTTGAGGGATCGAGTGGCAGAAGAAATGAAACGAGAATTCATTTTCTCTCTTATACGGTGGCGGGGGTGACGTTTCTGGTGGAGGAATCGATCGAGTGGTGGTTGGTTGGTTGTAACTGCTAAGGAAAAGTCGACCGAGGGACACCACCGGAATCCGGGTTGATACAGAGGAAATACATATTCCCAGCTTTTGACCATTAAAATAAATGTTAAAAATTAAAATTGAAAAGTTAAATAAAAGCCAAGAATAGCCTCGTCTCTGCGCATAGTATTTGAGTGGAGAGGAAAAAAAGAAATAATTCACATATTTTCTACTAGTCGAAGTCGTCATCCTCACAGTTTGACCACCATACAATATAATCATCGACGACATTATTTTCAACAATGTTAGTTTTTTTGTACATTATGAGATTGATTTTTCATTTGTGATGTTTCAAAAATTTTGGATTTTATGATGTTTATTTATGGAT
>CADEPD010024160.1:0-12076 GCA_902829195.1 Fraxinus dipetala | reverse complement strand
AGGACAAATGGAAGGATTAAATATAAATAAAAAACAGAGTTAGATACTCGAGTAATTGCTTAATCAAATTTAAGAGGGGCAGGCCAAATATATTTCATGTATATTGACAAGACAATGAGCATCGCTTTTATTTAAATTTCTTATTTAATTTTATTCCCTTTAGCAAATTAAACAATGGCCTTGACCTTAACATGATTTTGGATACTTTTCCCTCTGTTATACCAAATAAGAAACTTGTTTATATTTAAAGAAACCAATGTTGTGAGATGAATCTTTTTCCTGCTGCGTTCTTATGAACACACATCCAGTGCTCGATCGAATTTGGGCATAAAACATTAGCTACAAGTAGTCAAAGTTGGGAGGATTGATCGTCAAGCTCACAGTCTAATCCCGTCCACAAGAAATTGCTTCGAGTAATCCATAATACATGGTGCGCAGTATTATGTTACGCAAAATTAGAAACTGGAAGCACGGCAATATACAAAATTAACACGATAAGACATGTTGAAACACTACGTGAAAATGGGACCATTGAGTTAAATACTTTATTGACTCTCTCCTATAATAATTGTTAGAAAAGCGTTCATACAATTCTTGCCTCAATTTAATAGACATCTTGAATATTTTCATTTTGAAGTTTTCTCAATTGTCCAATGCATTCATAAACAAAATTTTCTTCCCCTCAGCTATATATATATACACACACACATACAAACATTCCTCTCTTCTGTTCCAAGAATAAAACTACCCTACTGCACCCCCAGCCTCCATCAAATTCCTCCTACTTTCTCTGTGTATGCACCATACAAACGTGTGTGTTCATAGTTAGATTGAAGGGGCCGCGGAAAAACAAACTTTTACCTCAAACATGACTCCACCAGCACTATCCCTGAGCAATAATTCACAAAAAATATCTAAAGCCATCAAGCCGAAAATTCGCATAATTCACGTATTTGCCCCAGAGATCATCAAGACTGATGCTGAAAACTTCAGAGAACTGGTGCAAAGACTCACTGGAAAACCTACAAACAGAAAAATTCCAAGCAATAAGAATCCAAGAATTTTGCCTATGGCTCCCAATACAGCTGAACTAGCCATCAGAACTGGATTTAATGCACCAGGACTCAGAGAGAGAATAAAAGGTGAAGAAGAAATTTGGAGAAGTGCAAATTCAGGAGGTGGTTTCTTGAGCGGTTTGTCAGAATTTGAGGGGTTCATGCAAGAGATTAATCAGTTTCCATTGGAAGGTCTTCAAATGGATGCCTATGGAGAATCCCAACTTGCCTAAGAATGGAATGGTGTGGATTAATTATTCAATCTTTCAATTAATTTTTTGAGTTTTAGAATCAGATTAATTTTAAAATTTACTTGCTTCAAGTTATCGAGTATATATCCAATTCTCATTTGCATTTGATAGTTACCCGTTTTCTATATCAGTTGATTTATTTTATCGTTTTTCCATTTGGATTTTCTAAGCAACTGAATTATTTACATTAGTTTTTCTCAATCTTCTTTCACTTGAATTTTACACACAGATTTTTTGTTTCTATATATTGTCTGATATAGTTTTTGCTTTAGTCAATGTCTGTCCCTCTCTCGCGCACACAGCCACATAGACAAAACAAGAATGCAGTTCTCTTTACACGGCGAGACGAGTTAAATTATCATCAGAGACGAAAAGAGCTCAAATTTGACAAATTGACATGTTTAAAATCACATGGATAGAAATTGTTCGACGTGTCGGTGACATATAGTTGGAACGCCGGAGGCCATCTTTGTATTACCATCTTGCCTGCCCGAGCTAAAAACCATGCAGGCTATGGCCGTAGAGATCACTCACAGTCAAGAGTGTCCATGGAAATTTTACCTTGTGGCAAGGCGCCCCTGTAATCAACTTTTATCCACCCGTTTAACAGGACCCACAATTTTTATCAACACATTTTATCAAAATTTACTAACAATCTGATATTTAACAAAAGCAAACATGGGCATGATAATGGGGTTCATGCCAAACAACATTAAAACAAGGCTAATTCGCAGGTTGCCTGCCCCCATTGTATCCAAACTCGTGCACATATGTAGTCCATTATTATGAAATTCAGAGCTCAAAATATTCGATAGTGATGCAACCAATTCTTCCAAAAGCTGCACTAGTAGGGAAGGCAAAGGCGCAATCAAATCCTTTATCATTCAAGACTAGGCTCGGAAGTCAACATTAGATCTCAATTTAGGTCAACCAACTGATTTATGAATCCACCTCAACTACTATTTGGATCTATCGTCGAAAATCTTTTACGAGATAGAACCTCCTCATATTCTAGTGAAGCTATGCATCAACTTTATTCCTCATTATTTCTTCCATTTAATTATTTAAGTACAGAAAGAACATGGCTGTATTGATGGCGACATGTAGTATTGGATATGGCAGCCATGTCAACACGACCGGAAAGAATAGATGCATTCACCTAACGAAAATGCATAGCCAAGTTTGAGGCACAAACTCAAGCCTACATTCACAATTATTTAAATCATAATTCCCTTCCATGATAGGGTGGCGTTGAAACCATCCCAAACTCCATTAATTCAGTACTTGTAATAAAAATACAATTATCTTAATCAATATTTACTATTTGCATTTTGCAGAATATATCATGGGAAATACAATAAACATAAACAAAAATTTAACTTATTTTTCTTTATTAGTTTTAGGAAAATAAAATTCAGTCCATCTATCAAACAAGCCAACTGCCCACAAGCAAAATCAACTACTACTCCCAAGTTATGTAAATTGCATTTATAAAAATGGAAAGTTGTACAAATTCTTTCAAAGATAGAATAACAGTCAATTTGCATTATTACAAAACCAAGGGGGAAACATAAATGGAGGAAAATGGAAAAGGGAAAGCCCGAGAAGCAGTGTTTTTCTCCCTTAAACTAGGAGGTCGGGATACTCGTGATTATACTACTCAATGTAATTTAAACGTCTTCAACTTTCATATTCTGTTATTGTATCTACCAAGGGCAATGGTGCGGAATCTAATCTTGTAAGGACTTCAGGTACTCCAGCAGTATCCCTTATTATCTGCATCCAGGGAGCCCAAATATCATGAAATGTGATGAGAAGGACGAATGTTTCATGTTCTAACAGGAATAAGAGTTTAAATCATGATTTCAAAATGTTGGTCCTTTGATTCAGTAAAGAATCGACTAAGGATAGAAAATCCTCTCTTTAGATTTTTAGAAGTCTGACAATTTTTCCAGAGAAATTCGAGAGGCATAACTATTTTCCTCAAAGTGCTTGTTATCCTCGATTTTATAGCAAAAAATACAGCATCTCCCTTTCATGTCCTCTAATATCCGAAGCATCGGTGAAGCATCAACAAATCTCCAAAGAGTCAGGATTTACAAATATGGACCCGATAAAATAGTATTACACATGCACTTTTATGATTCTAACAGTATCAAAAGACACCTTTTAAATTGCTAAATTGTTGATAACAACAGTTAAGACTTACAAGGATCTCTTCGTCAAGATAAGAAATCAAAAAAAGCCTCTGAAATGTTCCACCTGAGGTCAAAAGAGTGTGACTGGGAATAAGTCTGATAAACAAGGGCACAAAACTAGAGAAACATTTATCGTCAACATTCCACAGATTTCCTTCAAGTGAAGTTACAATAAAATTCCTCATCTTCATATTGTAACTTTCCGTGACATTGTGAAGCAATTAAGAAATGAATTATCGTAAAATTTCCCAACATTCTTTACCAGATCTATCAGTATTTACAATTATGAGTTACCTTTGTTAAACTTCATAAGCTTTTCATATTATGGACAATCGATTTTACTAATGACATTATTCACTGCGCGTCAAAGGGAGCCACTTAGACGTGTGATGTTGCACACAGTCACAAAGCAACATCAAGAGATTCTGCACATTTTAAGTGTATAGATTTTGACATCAACAACAACAATGTGCAGTACACAATTAAAACATACATGGACTTGAGCTGTTGGAAGAAGTTTAACCTTTTTTTACACTTGCAGAGGAACAAGAATATAAAGCCACAGATATCAGTAATGCTCACCGAGCGGAATCTTGACTCCACTGGCCATAGCATCCCTAATAGAAACAGGAAGTTGCTGCACTGTGCTAGATGCCTGAACAAAAACACTTCTCAATTGTTGAGGTATGGTTTCTTCGTCAATTTTGGGAGATCCAAATATCCCTTCAACATATTCCTCTTTCATTCGCATTGGTCCCTCGATAGATAACCTGGTGGAAAGAATAAAGTTGCTTTCTATCTGCAATTCAACAGGAATAACGAACACAAAACATGATGCCAGTCAAATATAGAAAAAGCAATATGTGGTTCTATACTCTTAGTCTTGCTAAGAATTATGATGTATATACCTAAAGAACCAAACAAGCTGGGTAAACATAGAGATAGTGATGGAGATAAAAGTTCACTCCTTATTCATTTGCTCTCACTTTGTTTAATTTTTAAACTGTTCTCTCTATTCGACTATCTTCTGCTGGAGGGGGAAGGGGGTGTTAGAGGTAAGGGAAAGAACCTGGGGAAATCTGGAAAAAGACCAAAAAAAATGCTAAACAAGATAATTTTGATGGTCACTAGTTTTTATCTCATCAAAGAATCGGGTTTAAATACATAGAAGAATGTCCATTGCGTCATGCAATAATTTGGAGTTTATAGTGTTTAGAAATCATTTGATACTATTCTGATGGCTTATTTAGAGTTGTGTCTCTGAAATCAACTTGTCTTCCCTTGTCAGTACGTATTTATGTCTCATCCCACAAAACACCAGACAATAATGGCGTATCTTCTCTTGAAAAAGAAAAAAGGAATATGTCCTTACTTCTTAGCACTAAAAGGTTTGTTATGCCTGTTCACACAGTGAAAAAAGGAAAACAGAAAAGAGTGAAAACCCAGAAAACAAAATAATAGAGTGGTAATAACTCCTCAAAAATTTATTCAGTCGTCTTATATTAAGGAAATGGCTCATGTCCAATAAGTAACAAAATAAGTAGAGCCGAATGGGAAAGGAATCTATTACCAAGTTCAATAATTTCATATTTGCAGCAATATTTGCATATTCATCCTTGATCACCATATCCAATTTTGATAAGTTCGCCAATGCTGGAGGAAACCTCCTGCAAAAAACCAAGACTTGCATCAATATTATAACATAAGAGGAGTCTCACCATTTCAGTTCAGAAGGGGAAGGTTGGGAAACAAGAAATTGCGTTCTCTAGCCGCAGATTATTTTACTACTTATTTTCTTCGTCTTATGTTTAGTAAGTTGATTATATTTGAAGAAGTCTGTCGCTCTTCTCCACTATGCTAGCCTATATCTACTTGCCTCCAATAAGTTCTCGTGGGAGGAGATTTCTCAGTTGTATTAGGAGGGAGAACAATAAAATAATACTTAAAATGAATCAAAACTTATTTTTTGTAATCATTGTAAAACAAACATAAAACAAGATAAAACTTACTCGAACAAGAAGCGGGCAGCAAGGAACCCTGGGCTTCCTGATCCAAACCACTCAAAATTCCACTGACCTTCTAGATAAGGAGACCTGCAGAGCTGAAAGCACAAAATGAACATCTTCTGTAGATGCTGTTATACACTGAATTAGCTTTGAAAGAATAAACACCTTACGTTGTTGGTCGAGGCGTTGGATTGAGTCGTTCAAGGCTAACAATTCTTTCATTCACGTCAATGCATTGCATCTCTGTTGTTTTTCCAGCTATTAAAGCTTCAAATCCCCCAGCATCTTTGAACTGAAATACATATAATGGTTAGTTAAATAATACATTACTTTGTCCATTAGTTATCAAGATTCAAGGAAAATGAAAAATATTTAACAAAATTTATTTCCTCACAAATATCAAATTCTGGATTTGCAGTATGATGTATGGGAGTCATTTTTCAGTCCTATATTTCTAAATTAAATAAAAGAATAAGGATAAATCTAACTGTAAACAATACTATAAGGTTGATACTGCAATTTGAAGCTTTAAATTTGAAGTACACCTACGCCATAACAATAAATATTATTTACTACAAAAAGAAAAAAATAGTGCCACAATTACGCGAAAGACAAAAACTTTTAGGCAAATTACATCAAAAACAGAAAAAACATTTATCTTTCAAAATTGAATAATGAACACGAAGCACAGGATTATAGATATAGTATTTATTAAGCAAAATTACAGCAAAAAATCTGCAGAAACCAGACCCAATTTGTAATTCCCTAGAAAATTGCAGAAATGAGAAACCCATTATTAATAAAATAAAACTAGGAATTTCTGTAAAAAAATCTGAAGAAACTCACAGCAAGAAGAAGAGATTCTTTAGCGGAGAGTCTTTCCATTTCCTTAGCATAAGCGGCCGAAGGTCCTTGTACTGTCTGCTGAACCATTGCTCTGCATCTTTTGATAACTTTCCTCTTTCTATTTCGAAATTTATCATTTCGGTTATTTTCAAGAACTGGAAAAAAATTGGAAGAAGGTGAACGTAGTTTGGGGGTAAGTAAAAGGGTTTGAACTGAAATTGAACAAGCCATTGAAAATGGAAATTATACAGAATAGTAAAAAATATGTAATTGAACTACAAGAGATAGAGATAGAGAGAGAGAGAGAGAGAGAGAGAGAGAGAGAGTGGCTGGCAATTGGCAAAGAATGAGAAGATTTTGATACACCCTTTTGTAGTGTGCTGTGCTTAAATGTGTGCGCATTCAAAGGTTAGCTGTCTCACTTCTGACTGGACAAGGGGTGGGTAGGCACGATATTGATGCTAGTGACTATATTAATTGTGACATTGATGCGGAGTTGGAATTGCTAGCTAAGATGAATGTGTTCATTATTGATATGATTCTACGTGACTATTCAATTAAGTAATTATTATCAATTTGAAAGACAATAGGTGGCGAGTGGTAAATTTTGAAATTCAATTGAAGTTCAGCTATGCAATTGAAACTAAATTGAATTAAAATTTAATGATCCAATTGAAATTTTGCTAAAAGTTCAAATACAAAAAATAAATTTTACCTGTAGTTATTACGTCCTGATTATCTCATTTACAATTTGATTTCATAATCTTTAAAAGAGTGCAAGTTAATCTCAATATTTACACTATTAGTTATAATAGAAGTGAAAGTAAAAGCATCTACAAGGACCACTTGTACAACGAAATTGAAACAGAGGATACAAAGTTAGAGGATAAAATTCTACCGTTAAAGGTTAGGGACAATTGTGCATTGCAATTTTCTCAAAGTAGAAGTAAGAACTAAGAGCAGTATGACTACTTTGCAAACGTGTGAACAACAACGCACAAAGTACAACATTGAAAGACACTATACATTTAGAAGTTGGGCCACCCGGTCCGATCCGGGTCCGGACTTCATTAGCTGCCAAAAGTGAGTAGCATCACATGGGCCCGGTTGGACGAAATAGGAAAATGCTTCTCTGTTACCAGGCCCAGCTTCTATTTACATGAATTTGCATTTTACACTTTATAATGAATCTTCTGGTTTGCTCTCTAAAAATAATGCACCTCTCTTGTGAGTTTAATGACTTGTATTGTATTCTACACGCTCAAAAGTTTGTCCGTCACTCTGTCTTGTAGATCTGATTTATACGTATATTGAGTAATTCATTCTTACAAGTCGCCTTTATAAGTAAATTCCATCCCGTAGTAGTTGTGAACTGGTATGGAAGCAAGCACCATTTCTAAGGGATCTTGATTGCGGACGAGGAGATCTAGAGAAGTAGAAAACTTACCCATTTGGAAAATGTACATCAGTTGTGAAGAGGGAAGAAATATAATCTTCCTAGACACAACAATATTGAACAAGATTATAGCTTTTTCTTTCTTCTTTTATACTATCCCGCTGCTATCTGACATTTTATACCAAGCACACTAAGTGTGCTGTACGCACATCTCCATGGCTTCTATAAAGCTTTCTGCCCAATTTTCTGGGATTGAAGGGCCACTGATCTTCAGCATCACAAAATAATACACATACAAGGGAGTCGTACTTTGAGGCACAAAAAGCGCAGATTCTCTTTCATTACCAAAAGAATGAAGTTACAGTAGAAGTATAATTTAAAAAGTTACACAAAGATAAACGAAGTGAAACGCATTTTGATGGCATCATCTGGTTGCATAACACAGGAGCAAACTTGTACAGCAGGTAAAAATTAAGGACAGTTTGATCTTGGATCTATGCTAAACTCACTCTAAATTCTGTAACATTTCCTTGAAGAACTGGACAGAATCATCCTCCAAATGTCAAGATTTCAGATGATGATACGAAAGTATAGGCATGAATCTCAGAAGGGCTTGTACCGGGCCTGTTGAAAACCACCAGGAATATGAACAGTGATATGTCAATTTTTTAGCTTATTTTTCTTCTTCAATACCGTCTAGTACTATAATCTACGTTACCTAAACATCCCATGAAGAATATGATTCACATTCTTTACAGGTCAGTATAAGAAATTGTACGAATTCTGAACAAAATACTAGAGAAACTTCAATTGATCTCAATAACAGTGCAGGTAAAGTTTAATAATTGTTATCCATAACATGACAGATCTAGCAAAAACAAACAACATGATAATGCAGGACAATATTTTCAATTGCAGGACTAATGGAGTAGCTTCACATACCAATTTAACAATACTTGTAAAGAAAGACCTGTCCTACACCCCTGAACTAACAATATTTGCTTCCATTTCTCATCTGACCAAAAATAAGGTGCCTAAGGGTAAATCGCATATTGGTGGTTATCGTGAAATGACATGAAAATAATTACCTGCTTCCAAACCCAATAATGGCGAGTAACAAGTTTCTTTAATGTAGCTGAGCAGATCTTGCACCGTCTGTGTAGAAAATGATCGGACAATGTAGATGTTCTTGATCAATCTTATTTACATTTCCATTTCGTTTTTGCAATAAAAAGGGTTATAGAATGCAACTTAAAAAGTATTTATCTCAAAATCGAGATAAAATCGGGAAAAGTAATAGTTAGTGCCAAAGGGGATTGTTTGAGGGAAAATACATTTTTACTCCCATATAAAATTTTATTAATCTACGTACTATTATAATATTTTCAGAAACCATATACTCATTGACCTATTGTTTCTTATTGTTGAAGTCGCACCATAAAATGTCTCTCCATTACCTAATGAAGGATTATCTCTGTTTTGGGCTCATTCACAAAAATGGCCAAAATTCCTAAATGAACACTTTTTAACCCTTTGTTCGTAAAATGTTCCTCATTACTTGTTAGAAAACTAGTTCACATACCAAAACTATCTCAAGCCGCTGTACCCCAGGCTCCAAACCCTATCCAAATTACACCTGCCACTTTGTCACTCTTCACCACAACTTTCTCTCTCCCCTTATCCACCCTCCTGCCACCTCCAGCCATGGCCATTGGACCCAATCGGCAGTGGAGAACCTTTCCAACAGCCCATCACCATCACTTCAGTTCTCAGGCAATCCGACTACTATGCATGTATATTTGATGTGCTTGAAAGATGATGGTATAGATTTCCAGTTAGAGAAGCACTTACTTTCAACTTCTGAAGTGCTGCACATCCCGGAAGTGGCTGTGGTTTACCCGAAATTTCTTCTAATGTTCAGGTGGATATGGGTGTTTAGGTCAGTAATAGCCTAATAGGGACATAAGATCAGTTAGGTGTGGCACTCCTCAGTTTGCTTGAGCAGAATTTTTGGTACTTACTTTTTCTGGTGGTGCTGTTTCTTTCTATTGCAAGTGGTTTAAAAAAAAATTCAGCTCTCCAATTTTTCCACTGTTGCTGAGATTTTTAGGTTCCTTTCATATGTTTGATGAACTTTCAGGAGGAAAAGGAATGCCAAAACATGGTGAGGGAGCACTACAATTGTCTAAGAAATTGTACATACAATGCTTTGCCACAAATTAAACACCATGAAAATTCCAAAGGAACCATCCTGTAACAAATTCCTATGAAGTACAATCGCAGAGCAACAAGAAAAGGTCACCAAAATAGTTTACATAATTGTGCATATAACGTGGCAGTGTCAAATATATAGTTTAACTGACAGTAGCTTCATAAATTTAAAATGTTTTAAGGAATTGAATGATCTAATATTCTTCCACAAGTATTTCTCCATATTGAAAGACTTCATTACGGCATGTATTGTTTAATCATTTCCTCCTAAAAAATTGTTATCAAAACCTTCTCTCAGACAGTCAAATTTGAAAATAAGTTTTCCGAGAAGCGTGCCTAAGAGATCTGAATGCTCAACTCTCTCTCAAAGGAAACTCACCTAAGTTCATTCATAAATTCACTGTGGAACATCAGTTTATTGAAATTACCTTTTATTGATGATGCCATAGTGAAACATGGGTCTTCCAACTTTTGTATCTTCAATGTACTATAGAAACAAAGAAGACATCATGACAAAAGTGAGCAAAAGTTCATTAAATGAACTGATATAATTGTCTTGGCATTTGAAATAGAACCCTACCAGTTGTAAGGTGACCAGCATTGACGAAAATGCCAAAGAATCAAAAGGAATATCATCAAGAGCAAAAAGCTGGCATTCCGAAGATTCTGGGCCCGGCGAAAAGTGGGGTCTCTTCAACTTGGCCAAGAAAATAATATATGTCTGTTCCACATGAGACAATGGAATACATGAAGATGCCAAGAGCAGGGAAATCCATGTAAAATTAGTGTTAGGATATTTTCATACTTGGCCTATAAGAGGGATGTCCAAATGAGCAAATGGTGATAAAACTTCCACTTCTGCATTTGCCTCCTCCCAGGTTTCCCTAATTGCTCCTTCAGCAGCGGACTCCCCGATCTCCATGTAACCAGCAGGAAGTGTCCTACATAATAGCCAAGTGGAGAACAAATTACCAATATCAATGTTAAATGCAGAAATACATAGAATTCGGCAATTCGCAATGTTATGAAGAAACTAAAAGCATGTTTGTGAAGTGTTAGAAAACAGTTTAAAAATTATAAATAGATAGAAATGTGTGGTTAATAAGAGGATAGTACTTGCCGGTCTCTCGAAATGTGTGGATATTAAGTGGCTTAAGTGTTTATAAATATGAGCCAAACACAGGTTAAATTTGTTACTATGGATTGATAGCACGAAAAGTTATCCCTTTCCAGGTGAAATTGGATCAGGCAAATGCATACCAAAGGCCAAATGATGGATGAATCTTCCGCTTGCACAGTAGTATCTTGTTTTCATGCTCGATGAGGCAACCCACAACCTTTTCATCAACATCGTAACAACAACTAGAATCATCAATGTCACGTTAAAAAACTCTGCTCTTTCATTATGAAGCTAATATGAATAAGAGACAGTATTATAACCTGTAATCTGAAGAAAACAGCACTTTTTTATGTTTTTGAACAAATATAGTACACTTACCTAATTATTATCATTCCAACTAAAATTTAACAAAGCATTTTCATAATCTGTTAAAATCAGAATAAGAATTTCATTGTCTCGCTCAAATGATTCTTTGAAGTTTAAGTTCCAGTCATTAAGAATGAGTTAAAATCTTATTTTCTTTGTAGTTATCTACAATCAAATCATGAAACTGCTATCATGCCAGTAGGATACATTTTAGGAATTTGGAAATCTACTAGAAACAATTGTAGGATTGTTATTTTAGTCATGTTATATTTCCCTTTTGTTGGATACAATTCAAATGGATTTTTGAGTATAGACTAGTTGGGTCTATTTTTTATTTTTTTCTCAGTTTTTTAATACTGCATAATTTATGTCCACTTGACCACATAAAATTATAAAGCAGATAAATTCATCTAAATCAGCCACTACACATTAGCACTAGTTGGGTCACAGTTCTTCAAAAAAGGAGAGAAAAAGGAGAACACGTGTTCATTATTTCTTGTGACCTGCTGAAACAAACTTTGTTTCTTTGGTATGCTGTTTTTTGTACTCCAGGCATTCCTTGGCCATGGAATCATCATGATGAATGCAAAGCAATTTTACAAAAGTTGAAAATTTATGGACTTAGCA
>CADEPD010024133.1:0-11019 GCA_902829195.1 Fraxinus dipetala | reverse complement strand
GGCCAGGTTATTAGATTTCCATTTCAGGTAAATATCGTCAACTGGCACATAGTGGATACCCGGGATTTGAACTATCGTGCACGAAAGGTAAGTCGAGTTTGAGCTCCAATTCCATTAACGGTATCAACCAAAAATATCATACTTCCATTAAAAGTACAAGTATCCATCATGGATATTGATTATAAAGCAGAGACTATACTTACAAGTGACTTGATTTTGCAATCTTGCTTTCCGAATAAGCTTCCTACTGGAAACTCATCAGCCTCTCCGTTCGATACAGAAAAATTTGGATTTAGTTCGGATTCACTTTGTTTAACTGTTCTAAGCCAACAGATTATGGGTACTCAGTAACTTGCCTTAGTAGTCAAAATCATCATGTAATTGCCTTTGGATCATTTTATGAGATCAACACCTTGCCCAAGTATTCATCTTGTTTTACGATGTACTACACTTTTACAAGGGAAAATGAAGGTTATTCCAGTCCCTATTATCTTCATTGGTATAAACCATCTTGTGGGCAATGTAAAGCAGAAGGAAAGATTGCGGCCGTAAGATTAATAGCCCAGGAGATGAGACTAAATGCTTCGTCCATGAACAACCTCGACCCCGTAAAGGTACATTTTCTAGTCTCCTAATGGCTTGTTTAGTGGGTGGACTATAGAATACTCGAGAGTATAAAAGTAAACAGTTATATTTTGTCTACTATCTAGTCCAGTCCAGTCCAATCCAGTCCCAAGCATGCGCTAAAAGATTATCATACCAGTTGATGGCATGATCTAATTATAATTCTGTTATCTGTGTAGGTGCATCAAGAAAACTACTCATCGCAGATAAAGTAATAGTCTCCCTTTCTTTCAATTATACTTCATGTTGGAATTTGGGTGTGACCCAAATTCTTTGTTGAAGTTGTTGAAATAATTAAAAAATTCTAATTGAAGTGCACGTCAAGAAGAATTCAAGTTTGGAATGCTATTGGAGTCCTATGTCAAGTCAAAGTTTTACTTTAGAAGCCCATTGGGAGTTGAAATTTGTATTAGACTTGAATAGGTTAAATTATGGATCGGGAAGAAAAGTCTCCGCATTTTCGCTAGCATGTCGCTAGTTGGACGCTCGAGCGAAGCTGATGGAAAACAACCCTAGAGTTTTTCGCTCGATTGTCACCCTCCTGTCGCTCGAGCGGCAGTGTTACCCGGCCCAAGCTTGTTTTCCGTTTTAACACGTTTTTGACATTCTACTTTAACTACAACTCGACTATTAGAGTTTTGGACGCCACCTACATTCTTGTCTATAAATACTAGGCTCTTCTTTATATTTATATAGTAAGAAAATAGATTATTGAATTATAGGATTCATTGTAATTTTCCTTCTCTTCTCCATTATTTCTGGGTCAATAAAATCTCATAATTCCTCTGCCATATTCTTGTTTTCTTTTATTCTTGATCAATACTTCATATTATGCCATATAATTTCAACATATCAATTTGGTGATTAGTTTCACAACAAGTGGCATCAATCTTTAACAAGAGGTATCAGATCAATTCTCGTATCTTGCTTATTTTTGCTAACAAGTGATATCAGAGCTTAGGTTCAACAGTTCAGCAAGTTTTTTTGATTTGTTCGAAGTTTTTTGTTCGTGATGGCTTCCATGAAGTATGACATTCTGTTTTTGGATCAGAGCACTAGATTTTCTCTATGGCAGGTTAAGATACGTGCAGTACTTGCACAACTGAATTTGGATGATGCGTTGCTAAGAATTGACAAGATATCAGCAGCTTTGACTGCGGAGGAAAAATTACGGAAGGATAAGAAGAAAATCTCTCACATTCATTTTCATCTATCAAATACTATTCTTCAAGATGTTTTGAAGGAGAATTCTACAGCTGTTTTATGGTTGAGGTAGAACAATTGTGCATGACTAAAAGTCTGACAAGCAAGTTGAATCTCAAACAACGTTGATACTCTCATCGCATGACAGAAGGAGGATCATTGGAAGATCACCTGGCTGTAATTAAGGAGATCGTCGGTGATTTGGAAACTTTGAAAGTAGAGTATGATGAAGAAGATTTGGCTTTGATCCTATTATGTTCGTTGCCCGCTTCATTTTCTTTTTTTAGAGACACGATCTTGTATATTCGTGATACTCTCACCATTATTGAGGAAATGAAGATTGCAGAATAAAGAAATGATGACTGCAAGTAGAAATTCAAATACTTCGGGCGAACCAGATCTCGTGGAGAACGTTGTAAGTGATGGAGAGCTCTTAGCTATTTCTGACAATTAGTCTAAATCAGATGATGATTGGATTCTAGATTCAACATGTGTGTTTCATATGTGTCCAAATGATGACTTGTTTGCTACATATGAAACTGTTTGCAAGGGTGTCGTGGTTATGGAAAACAACGTACCTTGTTGGGTTGCTGAAATTGGTACGGTTATATTGAAGCTTTTGGATGGAACAATTAGAACAGTTGGCCAGGTTCGATATGTTCTCTTCTCCATTATTTCTGGGTCAATAAAATCTCATAATTCCTCTGCCATATTCTTGTTTTCTTTTATTCTTGATCAATACTTCATATTGTGACATATAATTTCAACATATCAATTTGGTGGTTGGTTTCACAACAAGTGGCATCAATCTCTAACAAGCGGTATCAGATCAATTCTGGTATCTTGCTTGTTTTTGCTAACACTTCAAGATAAAAATTAGCGACGTGGAGTTTTCAGGTTACAGGTATAATATCAGGTGTTTTTCTCCTGCTACTCATTATCGTTGGATTGTACTGCATCACCAGACTGATGAAAAGAAAGAGGAACAGTAAAGTATAGAACAATGTAAGTGGATTACAAGGTCCAAGATGTTCTTGTTTAGGTATTAAGAAGATAACAAATGAGTTTAAGGAAATGCTTGTCCAAAGTGGTTATGCAGTGGTAAACGAGATTCTTTCTGTAGAGTTGGGATTCAAATGGTTCGATAGCAAACATACTTATCATGTTCTCCCTTGACGAAATCAACAGACCTTTTCCGCTGTGAACTTGAAAGTATTTCTTAAATATTGGATTTTACTATGTATTTGATTTCTTGTCAATGGTTATAACATTGTGTTTCTCGCAGTTTACCTGTTTAGAATTATCTTTTCTTCTATTCGATGAGAAGACAAAACTTTATTGCGATCATTCATTTTTCGAAGTAAGATCTTTCTGTATATTAACATTGTAGCAAACATTTATATGCATCATATATTTACTTATATATAACATTTTCTAAGAAAAGCTCAATGTCCTCAAAGACATGTTCCAAGATTGAATAAGCTTTAACAAATCAGTTACTCGGGTAAATTTCTAAGTTGTATTCACATTCTAACTGATACAATTATTAGTACCATGCGAAAAGACTAGAGAGAAACACTTATTCCATGATCTTCCACTATCTCACGTGGAGCCACAAAAGGCTTTGGAGGCATCTGCAATTCGGAATCACCTTCAAGCATCTCAACAACTTTGTTCATCGCAGGACGATCAGAAGGCTTCATTTGTATACACCATAAAGCTACTAAAATCATCTTCTTTAACATCTTCTTTTCCTTCTCCATGGCATCTTTTATTTCTATGTCCTTTCCGGCATTAAATTGCTCATAAACCCACGAAGGGAAGTAAATTTGGCTTACGCTATCAGCAAAGGGGTTCATATTTTTCCTTCTACCTGCCATTTCCATTAACAACATTCCATAACTATAAACATCGGCTTTGTAGGAGACTCCTCCAATATTTTTGTAGAACATCTCTGGCGCCATGTAACCCATTGTCCCTCTTGCTGCAGTCAGAGGTACAATAGTGTCGTCAGTTGGGTACAATTTTGCAAGCCCAAAGTCAGAAATTTTTGGGTTGAAATTCTCATCTAAAAGAATGTTGTGAGGCTTGATATCAAAATGCAGAATTTGCATGTCACAACCCCGATGTAGATAGTCAATTCCACTAGCCACTCCAAGAGAAATCTCAAACATCTTTTCATAGCTCAAAGAGAGAGATTTACCATCCTGAGGACAAATGTATTTATCAAGAGAACCTCTAGGCATGAATTCATATACTAAAGCATATTTTGATCCTTCCACGCAGAAACCAATGAGTTGCACCACATTTACATGGTGAATCCGGCCAATTGTGCCAACTTCACTGATAAATTCTTGGTCATTAGCCATAGATTTTCCCATTAATGTCTTAACTGCAACATAAGGACCACTTCGAAGCTTTCCCTTGAACACAGTTCCGTAGGCCCCTTCACCAAATTTGTCCTTGAAGTTGTTTGTCATTTTCTTGATCTCAGAGTAACTGTATTTTATTGGCATGAGGTTATTCTGACTTTGTAAAAAATCTTCAATGGACTCATCGATTGATAAATGCCGTCTTCTCCATTTATGCACCACTAGTCCAACCAGTAAAGTAAATCCACATAAAAATCTCAGACCTACGATTGCAGCTGCAAGAAAAAGAAAAGGAATTACGTTAAAATATCCACTATCCAGAATTCATTTTCTACAGTAAGCATGCGATAAACACTCCATTTGTATACATAAATTGTCCGTGTGCCTATTGTGCAAAAATAACATGATGGAGTCTTCCTTGGGCATTGCCAGAGGTTGACTAAACAAGTGAAATGTATGCTCAACTATAGAATGAATTCTTAAGAAAATATGGAAACATTTTTTTCCAGGATTGACCAAACAAATACCTATCATTCCTATTTGTTATCTGAAAACATAGGTAAGCAATTGAATCTTACCAATTATAATTGCACCAAAAACTCCAATAATAGCTGTCAAAATAGCAAAACAGAAGAAAAAATGATTTTAGAGGATAAATATATGTAAAAATGTTACGGGAAGGCTTACTAATATAAAAAAGCCAGAGTCCAGTATAAACACTTACTTCCGTAGTACTGAAACCGACCTGCATTGTGCAAAGTACAAGAAGGGTAAGAAAACTAAAACTTTTCACAGCAGAATAATTCCTCACAGTTAGAATTTGAAAAGCCCAAAAGATGAACAAGTAACCAAGTGATATGTTGAACACTTGAAAGGTTCGAGGAAATTGGGTTATATGCAAGTCTTAAAGAATTTTGAGTTTCAAAAATTTTACCATAAATAATATCTGTTAGTTCCATATAATTTTCATGATTTGATCATTATACATTGACCTTTTACTTAATTCTATATTCAAGAAAATGCTTTTAATTAAGCAAAATATGAAACTATATACAGTTTCATATAATGTATGTCATAATTGCCCTCATATCAGAAATTTTTTGCAATAAGAACATTCGTTTCTTAATCATGTGATTATGAACCATTGGACAAAATGATAATAAGCCAAGCTTACGACTTGAATTAGTAAAGAAACATAATCATTGTAAGATTTTTAATAATATTGCTCCACATTCAATTTAAGAAATTAATGAAACATATAATAATAGGTGGAGGATAATTCTTGACAGAGAATAAGATCAATACATGAAAAAAAATAGTAATAAAATGTTCAAGATCAAGAAGAATATTCACTCACATTTAAACCCAAGTTCCAATAGTGGAATATCCTCACGGCAGTAATGTTTGCAACTGATTTGATTGCCTTCTAAACTGCAAAAGCCATTGCTCTTTACACATTCATCACAAAGAACACGGAACCACGAAAGCTCAAACCCGTAAGCCAAGCCATCATAAATGCCCGACAAAGAAGAATTATCTCTCATAATCCTACGCGACGAGACCTGAAACACCCTGTCTACAGTGCAGGAATCCTCCAAATCCGATAGATGAATATAACCTCCCCCTGTAACATAACTATAACTTTCCGAAGAGTTGGAGAAAGTGTTACTCCTATTACCACAGAAGGCAGCTTTTACGTAGATTGAAGAATTTGTAGGAGCTAGACAGTGAATAAAGACGATCGGGATGTTCCAGGAAAAGAACTTATCAAAAATGGTGCTAGGCCAATCATCATAGTCCGTAGAATAAATTGGACATGAAGAAAGATTGCCCTTTTCTACGCCAGGATCAACTAAGCGCATCGAGAAGTCTCTGTAATCAATTGCTTCGACATAATATTTTGCAGATTTCAGGTTCAATATGGTTTTATTGTTCTGGCAATCAAGCTGAAAATTGGAGTTGGGATAGCCACAATTCTTGGGGTCACCTTTCAACCGGAAAGGGTATCTTATGTTTTTTATATGCCCACAAGATGAGGAGGAGCAAAGTGAAATGGGATTGTTCTGGGCTTTGCAGGTGGTTGTACACAAAAGGAGAATCGAGATTGTGGAAATAAGAAACCAAATTCTTGTTGTTGACATGCTTAGAGTAATCCTTTAGGATTATGGTTCTAGATTAAGACCTTCAGTCCTCTCGAATTCTTGCAAGTAGTTTTCAATTGTTGCTTTCTTGCAGCATTTTCTTCTTATTTGTCTACAAACCAAATTGATCTTTGCAATGTTAAAAATGAAAAATACATCATGTTTCAAACAAGAACACATTGCGAACAACTTAAATTCACATAAATTGAAAAAGAATTATAGAATTATTAGTTTGATATGCCAAAATTTACAAGTTAGAGACAGTTTTTCCATATGAGACAGTAATTGTAATTTGTTGATTCTTCGGAAACTTGAAAAGTAAATGAAGTTACCTGAAATTTACTGTTCGAGAAGAATGGGCTACCGGCGGGAAGTTTCTCGAATTTCCGGTGATCAAGTCTCCGGCGAAAAAATAAGGGAAAATCTTATTTTGATAAACTGAATTTGGCTTGATTTCTTAAGTTCTCAACTAAAACTGGAAATTTAACCAACGCGATATCGTATTCGAGCTGAATTTGGCGAGAAAGAGATAACATTTGACCATTTCTTGTTTCTAATGCTTCCCATTGATTTGATTTTTCTTGGTTGAATTGCTGTTCAGTCTCAAGTGGGATGAGACAAGGTCGACTATCTTAATAGTTCTAAGGGCGTGTTTGGCTAAGCTTAACTAAATTGAAAAATTTAAGTAATTATTTTGTTTCCAAGTATGTCTGGATTTGAAATGAATAAAACCTTTTTCATAGTTTCAACTTTTAAGTAAGAGCATGTTTGGTACAAATTTAAATTATATTTTAATCTAAGTTAAAGTCAAACAATCAATATTAACCACATTTTTTATGGGTCATAAATCTTTTCAACCACACATTTCAAAAACTTCTATCACAATCTATTAAAAATCTAATTTTAAACCCCACCAAAAATTACTTTCTTACCTTCCTCTTGAAAAAAGTAACTTTGTTTAAGTCTTTTGATTAATAAAAGAATTACTTATTTTGCAACTTGTACACTCATAACCAAACTACTTTATAAGCTTAGCCAAACATGTTCTTAGTCCTAACATGTGAGGTGGGGACAGTACAAGCTGTAGAGTAGAGTGGTAGTGCGAAAACGCAGACTTGTATGGCCAACTAGAGCATAATTTTTCAAAGTCAAATTTGGCTGATAAGAAAGTAGACTGGAATATGTATAATCTCATGAATAATATTAGTCCAACTTGTAAAGACCAGATCAAATACCAGTGGATGAAATAAAGCAAAACAGCTTGTTCTTTGTTCTCAGAAACTTGCAAGGAAAAAAGAAGATTTATTGATCACAGATTTCAGATATAGAGTGTGTTCTCTCAGAAGATGACGATTTTCTTGTTCTATTTAGTATATATCTTACAAACAATACTTGTTGCAGCTCAAGATGATTGCCTGCCAACAAGGTGCCTCGATTCTGGCCCTGTTATCCGGTTCCCGTTTCGCATAAAAGGCCGACAACCTGAACACTGTGGCTACCCGGGATTCGATCTTTCATGCAATCCCATCAACAACATCACGGAGTTTGAGTTCCAATTTCCGGTTAAGGCTTCGACCAACAAAATTGTGATTCCATTATCAGCCAAAGCTTCTGTTCAAGAAATCGATTACAAACTTCAAGTTATACACGTTTCCATCCTCAATGGATCATGTCTACCAAAACAGGTTCCTGTTTTCAACTCCACAGCCTCTCCTTTCGAGATGTTTTATCAGTATAATGTGGATGCTAGTGGCTATACTCTTTTCAATTGTTCTGCAAAGCCAGAGGCTAACTTCTATTCCGGCCCGATCACTTGCCTGGGCAGCTCAAAGTATCAAGTCTATGCCTTCAGATCATATTATTCGGTTACAGATTTTTCTCTGTCGAGTTGTGTGAAGATGTACAACATTTCAGATGTCTCGGAAGTAATTTTTCGGGGGCTGTCTGAATATTTAACTGATGATACTCAACTGCATTGGTCGACACCATTTTGTGGAAATTGTGAAGCAACGGGAAAACAATGTAGGTTCAAGAACAATGGAATGAATAACGAAACTGAATGTTTTGAGATCCCCAAACAGCCTGAAAATGACAACGGTACTTGGTTTACTGTCTCTTATATATTTCTGCACTGCAGATTAGGCCTTTCTGCTTTCCTATTTATTCCACTATATATCACTTTCTTGATTTTTGTGGGAATTTAAGTGATCCGATAGGCTAAAAAAGCCCATTGTTTTCTCTTGCAGGTGCCTCAAAAAAGAGGGTTATTTTGGGTGTATCGATTGGTTTGTTTTCATTCGTACTAGTTGTCGTTGCATTGTATGGCTTCTATAGGTTAAAGAAAAGAAATGAGAATAGAAGGATTGAACAATTTTTAGAGGATTATAAAGCTCTTAGGCCTGCAAGATACTCTTATGCAGATATCAAGAAAATTACAAACGGATTTAGGTCCAAACTAGGCAAAGGAGGTTACGGCACAGTGTTCAAAGGGAAGCTCTCGAATGACATTCTTGTAGCTGTAAAGGTTTTGAATAACATCAAAGGAAATGGTGATGAATTTATCAACGAAGTGAGTACAATAGGAAAAATCCACCATGTGAATGTGGTTCGTCTGGTGGGATATTGTGCAGATGGATATAGACGTGCTCTTGTATACGAATTCTTACCTAATGATTCTCTCGATAAGTTCATATCATCAGGAAATCAAAGTCGCACACTTGGATGGGAGAAGTTGCACAAAATTGCTCTCGGAATAGCCAAAGGAATCAACTATCTTCATCAAGGCTGCAACCAAAGGATCCTCCATTTCGATATCAAACCACATAACATCTTGCTAGACCATAACCTCAGTCCCAAAGTCGCTGATTTTGGTTTAGCGAAAATGTTTTCCAAGGATCAAAGCATAGTAACCATGACTGCAGCCCGCGGGACAATAGGCTACATTGCACCAGAGGTCTTCTCTAGGAACTTTGGGAACGTGTCATATAAATCGGACATTTACAGTTTTGGAATGTTGTTACTCGACCTCGTCGGAGGAAGGAAGAACTTCCATGCTAGAGCAACTGACAGTAGCCAAGTTTATTTTCCAGAATGGATGTACAATCAACTAGATAAAGGAGAAGATATAGAAATCCAAATTGAGAGAGAGGAGGATACTAAAATAGCAAAAAGACTAATAATTGTTGGGCTCTGGTGTATCCAGTGGTATCCAGCCGATCGACCTTCAATGAAGGTAGTGATTCAGATGCTCGAAGGTAAAAACATGCCGGTCATGCCACCAAATCCTTTTGCTGCTTCAGAATCTGCAAATATAAATACATCAGCTACCAGTGGAAGCCTATTTAGTAGTGAGTTTGATAGCATTTCTGAAAGAAGTGGGAGCAATAATTTAGTGTCTTCTTGAATTGTAAATTGTATGACAGTATTTGATACTATGTTGTCTCTTAACTATGGATGTTTTGTTCATGTATTTACTACATTGGAGTTGTGTATTGCATGTCCCAATTTATGGTTTTGTTATAGTTACTGACTATTGACAACTTGACTTTTCTCTACAACAAGATTTAGAATTTTTAGGAGAAAAAATGCTTCTCTTGAAACTATTAAGGATAAATCTAAATGTACACAATATTTTACCAAAATTTTGACAAACTGGACACTTGGCACTCCATTATTGGAGGGGCTACCAAATTTTTGACAAACTGCCAAGTGTCAAGTTTGTCAAAAATTTGGTAAAACATTGTATGAGTGTAGCATGGTCCAACTTTAATACTATAAGTGATAATTTTTTTACGTGAGAAGATTATATGAGCAAACAACAAACACAGTCTTGTTTATAAATTGGAGTTGCATATTTGACTATTGGTGGATTTTTTTATATCAAGACATGTTGCATAACATTTTGGAAAATTTCATGATTGGTCCTCAATCTATGGCCTATTTAGTGAGTTGATCCCCACCTTTAAATTGATACTTTTTATCCTCAACTTCACAACTTGTTGCACAAATACTCTTGAAAGAAGAAAAGTGTCAAAATTTTTACTAAAATATCATGTGCAAAGTATGTCGTACATTGTTTTAATGATATTAAGCTCCTGTTTGAAATCCATTTTTTGTCTCATTTTATTTTTCATTCTTCATTTCAATCACACATTTTATAAATAAAATAATATTACACATAAACCCAAAAATTCTCCTTACTTTTTAACCACACAATCTTCCATCAATCACTATTCCAAACAAAAATTTTCACCCAAAATGGGTGTCAAACAATATAAAGGAAATAGGGCAAAAATTATATCTCCCCTACGCCACACTAGCACCAAACTAGGGGCTCGTCTCAACCCTTAGACACCCGAACTCAACTTTGCCCTATAGACGAACAAAGCTGTCTACAAGCTGGCTCTTTTCTAAAAATTCTAAAAATTGAAACCCTCTTTCTTTTTTTGAGCTTGGAAACAGCTACTTTTAATATAGACGGTTTAAATTGTATACGAACAAGATATTATGTGTATAAGATATCACTTCAGAGAGTCTCATCATCTCAATCATCTCTTTCAATGCCATGGAGCATCTAGAAGTAGAATTGGCCGACTCGCATTTGAATTTGGAGACAATAAAACTTTGGATTGTATAATAAAAGAGCTAAGATGGAGACTAGTATATCATAAAATATTTCA
>CADEPD010024118.1:0-12772 GCA_902829195.1 Fraxinus dipetala | reverse complement strand
GATTCCTCTTGATGCAAGGATTGCTATTTTGTGGTCATGATGAATCGAAAGAGTCTCTTAATAGAGGAAATCTAGTTGAGCTACTAACTGGTATGGAGCTCGTTGTCAAGAAGTTAAAGAAGTACTATTTAATAATGCTCCTGAAAATGACCAAATGACTTCATCAAACATCCAAAATGATTTGGTTAATTGTTGTGCAATAGAGATGACGAGGGCTATTATCAATGAGATAAGTGATTCTTTGTTTTCACTTTTAGTTAATGAGGCTCGTGATAATTCTATAAAATAATAAATGACAGTTGTTTTAAGGTTTGTTGACCAAAGTGGGCAAGTGAAGGAGCGTTTTTTGGGTATTTCCCATGTCACTGATACTTGTGCCCAATTACTCAAGGATGTCATTGATGCAATATTTTCTACAAATGGATTGAGCATATATAGCCTGGGAGGTCAAGGTTATGATGGAGCAAACAATATGTCAGGTGAGTTCAATAGCTTGAAAGGTTTAATTCTAAGAGAGAAGCCATATGCTATGTATGTTCATTGCTTTGCTCACCAACTTCAGTTGTCGGTTGTTTCTGTGGCACGTAGGAATTGTATGCTCGGTGATTTTTTCAACATGGTTGCTATTATTGTGAATTTAGTTGGTGCATCATGTAAGCGTGTAGATGTTCTTCGATCAAGTTATCATTCTAATATTCTGAAAAAGCTTCATACTGGGGAACTTTCTAGTAGAAGTGGTCAATTTCAAGAAATGAGTTTGACCCGCCCAGGTAATACTAGATGGGGCTCACATCTACTGACAATTACTCGTGTTATTAATATATTTAATGCTATCATAGATGTTCTTGAGAATATATTAGAAGATGGCGTAAATTCAGATAAAAAATCAATGGCCATAAGACAGATGGATACTATGCAAGATTTTGAGTTTGTGTTTAGTCTCCACTTTATGTTTGAAATTCTTGCAATTGAAGACTACATTTCACAAGCCTTACAGAAAAAGGATCAGGATATTCAGAATGCTATGCGGTTCTTGAATTTGTGTAAGTGTGCATTGCAGAACATGAGAGACAATGGTTGGGATACTTTATTAAGTAGGGTGATTGAGTTTTGTGCTGATAGACATATTTTAGTGCCCAATTTGGAGGATATTGTAGCAGTGAAAGGTCAACCTAGGCATGCAACTCAGCAGGTGACTTATTATCATCGCTTTTATGTTGGTTTGTATTGTCATGTGATAACTCAATCTTGTAAGAGTTGAATGATTGTTTTTCAGAAACAACTACTGAGCTTTTTACTTGCATTTCGTGTTTAAGTCCAAGAAATTCATTTGCAACTTTTGATCAGGCTAAATTGCTACGTCTTGCTCAGTTCTATCATTTGGACTTAGTAGTGAAGAGTTTTTATTACTTAGACCTCAACTTGACAAGTTTCTTATCCTTGTGAGAATGGACGAAACTTTCTTTAACCTCAATAGCATATCTTGTGTAGCTCAGAAGTTGGTTGAAACTGGAAGTTACTGTTATTTTCCGTTGGTTTATAGGCTGATCACATTGGTTTTGCTATTACCTGTGGCAACTACAAGTTTTGAAAGAGTATTTTCTGCTATGAATCTAATCAAAAGTAACTTGCGCAACAAAATGGGAGATGACTGGTTGAATGACAATTTGACGATTTACGTGGAAAAAGATAATTTTATAAAACTTGAGAATGAGGCAATATTGCAACATTTTCAAAATATGAGACCCCGTAGAATGTAGTTGTCTAAGTTTACAGTTACAGAGTAGGGTTGTATTTTTTTTTTAGTATTTTGGGTTGTATTAAATTATATTTTCATATGTATATACTTTTTACGTTTTAGTTCATTTACATATATATTGAATTATATTTTCGGCTATTACGATCGTTGATTGTCAATAGTCATCGGTCATCAGTCACCGATTAATAGTCAACGGTCTCCGCCCTAGCTGAGCTGCAATGTTGGATTCGCCCCTTGGCGAGAAACACCAACAATAGAGGGGATTCCATTTATCATATGGCTGGGACCATAAAAAAGGACTTGCATTGTTGAGGATAAATACAACATCATTTTAATATCAAAATATAGACCAACATATAAGGAATTTAACTACTCCTCTTAATAAAATTAATCTTTTAAAATATAACCTCAAATTTTAATATGGTATCAGAGCCAATTAAACTTCAACAACGATTCGATACGATTAAGACTAAAAAAAATGAGCACGCGAATTTCAAAATTGATTTATTCAAACGAGCCATCATCCTGAGGGCTTGTTAAGAGATAAATCCTACATCAGTTTAATACCGAAATATAGATCAAAATCTAATAGATTTGATTACTCTTCTTACTAAAGTTAATATTTTAAGATAAAACTTTAAATTTTAGCATGCATTTCATTGACTTCTTCGTGTTTTCGAATGCCGATACAGATATAGCACTTCAAGCGACTTCTTTGCCATTTGAGTACATTTTTAGTGGGCATTGTGCCCCAAGTCATGTTATTGACTACATGAAAGTCATGTCAAGATTATTTTAGCATTTTCAAAAGAATTTGGATATTTTTCGAAAGTTTGTGAATGGTATACATTTACCAACTCACATTAGTAAAGAGAATATCCATCGCAATTTCCTCATCATTAAATGCTCCTTTTTCAGATTTTCACATTGCCAGAGTTATATTAAAGCGTGTATAGATCATATTATATTGGATTAATATAACTTGTATTGTTCTAAAAGCTCAGCTAAGCATTAACATAGAAAATATCAAGGGTAAAGGGTTGAGCCCATAGTTGACAAATAGTAAATATTTTTTTTTTCTTTTTAAAAAAAGTTTTGAATAGGTAAAACACATTGCATTTCACCTAGTTTTCGAGCGAATCAGCTATTAAGACCTAAGACTTGGTGTTTTATTTTAAAAAGTCAACATTATTAAAAGAGTAATCAAAACCCTCATATGTTAGTTTATATTTTTATTTTTATTCACTATGAAACTATTCCTTAACATATCCTTCGTAAGATGGTTACTCGTTTGGGACCACCAATATTAGAATTCATGTGCTCATTTATGTATTAATCGAATCGATTGCTCTTTGAAATTTAATGGGCTCCAATACAAAATTAGGACTTGGTGTTTTATCTTAAAAATGTCAATTTATTAAGAGAAATAGTTGTTCAAGCCCTTGTATATTTGATTTATATTTTTAATGTGGGATTTATTTTTTAACACGGTTTGTTAAGTTAGTTTTTTCAATCGATTTTTTTTTCTCGGTGTTAGGCTCTTCATTTTTCAAATTGAACTGCTGTGACACTGAGATTGTGTAATCCATGGAGAGTAAATGAGCTAGCCAGTTCTCACTAGATAAGTATAAAATTATAGTCAAAGAGAAGGTTCTAAAATAAAACGCACACGAAGAAATTAAAGAATGTTGGCGACAGCAACTAAAAAGAATAAGAATAATGCGCCTTGAACAAGCTCAAGAATAGGGATGGAAGGACAGAGTGATGTAGCAGATAATAATTGGGTGTTGTGTTTTTATTTTTTTCAAACTATCCAATCATGTATCGACACGTGTCCTTCCTATTTTTAAAACTGTCTTTGAGCATGTTTGTGTAGTACAATTGTTTATTTGTGTTTGATTGCTAGCATTACGAGACAAACTCACAACGGTCTTAGTTATACAAAAATTGAAACGGGAGCTGAGACGCTACATGATACTACAATTAGAAAACCTAATTATGAGAAAAGTAAGGCATGGAACACTGTAAAAGTATTGTACAAAAGTTATGGACACCATAATGGTGCCCCTTATGTACACCAAGCACAACCCAAAAATTATAACTTTTTTATAGAAGCATTTAAACATAAAAAAACTATTTAACATTAATTTAAACTCTAATCACTTATTATTTTTATTTTTCTATGACCACTTGCTAATTTTAATGTTGTATAAGAATTACAATAAGAAATATTGTAATTTTTTGGTGAAGTCCTAAATTAAGTTACTACTGGAAATTAGTATAAGACACAAGAAAGATTGGTTAAGAATCGAAAACCAAGTATTAAAAAGTATGACTTCATGTCAACCTCAGTCAAAATGTAACCCATTTATTTGTTATTTGGCGCTTCGAAATGGGAGGCTGGAGGGCGAAGCCCCCGAGAAAATGGGGATCGACCTAGTGTATAACTAGTGTATCAAAATCAACATCAGTTGAATGAGAAATTGTGGTCCAAAATTGGAAGGAAAAAAGGTAGAAATCGGATGACACTATCGCTAAAGCGACAGTGCCGTCGCTCGAGCAACAGTATTGCACACTCGAACGACGCTCGAGTGAACAACTAGGGACGGGCTCACTAAAAGTGTTGCTTGAGCGACGTACCTAGCGGACAGCGGGCGAAAATTTGGAAACGCATGACTGTTGTGTTTTGACTCGCACTAATTCGGCTACAACCCTTCAATATCTATAAATAGGACCCTAGGAACATCCCAATCTACACATCAATGATATGCAATCATATAGTATTCATTTTCTCTCATTTCTCAACCAAATCTTACATTCTTGTTGCATAAATTCTATTTTTCTTCACTTTGCATACCGAAGTTCGTAAATTAAGGTCGGTTCGCCGTTTCTTGTGTGTTGTAGTGTTACTCACACAAGAAAATAATCGTTGTATTTTGAGAGTTGATTGTCATAAACCATAGGCACCGTTGCGAAGCAAATTCGATTTAAGGATAAAGTGTTCAACACTTTCCTAGACTTTAATATTATTGTTACTGTATTGCACATTTTTTTGGAGCCCATTTCTTATCGTTACTTTGCCGAAATTTATATAGAATTTGAAAGTAATTTTGAAGATCTTCCGGGCGTTGTTTGTCACTCCATACTTGAAAATTCTCCAACAGTTACTTCTTAGCAAAAGCCCGCAAAAGTCCATAACAATGTATAATTCTTATTCAATCTCTCTAATATTTTGGTCAAAAGTTTACTAAAACATTCCATAAAGTGTTTTAATGGTATTCAAATTTTACTAAAAATTAAAATAAATTACAAAACTCTTCGAAAACCTTCGAGTTTTTTGAACTTTCTGAAAGGTTTTCGAAGAATTTTGGTTTCCTAAATATACTCAAAGTGGAAAACATTAACGTCTTAGAAGTTTCCGTCTATTCTAGACAATATGATGAATAAGTTTTTAGTTCATTTTTATCATAAACAACCTATCAAGCCATCAAGAAAGAAACAAAAATATTAGTTAATATTAAACATAAGCAAAAGAAGGACAAGTAGATACTAAAGCTGTTGTCTAAGAGAACTAATATTTGATTCACAATATTGGACGAGACATAATCGACAATAATAGATAAAATTTTATATATTTATTTTCTTTGGCACACTGATCAAACAGGAAATCAAGGTATTAATAGAGAAACCAAAATAAGTTTGTCTGATTAAAACATGAAGACAAGGACAAGAATTACATAGTAATGCTCTTATTGATTAGCCCCAGGATGAGAGAACTGGCAAGATGGAACCATTCCCATTAAGTCCCCTTCCATTCTGCCTACAAAGGAGGAGCCTTGATTCATTGGCAGGTTCAAACTTAGGCCAACGGCTGCATCCAACATATTGGGATAAAGAAATGCATCTTGATTAATCTGTGTGTATGTTTCTGATGCAGCAGAAGGGTACAGCACGGCTTTGCCCTTATCCACGATCGAAGCATTGCTGGATAAATCATTGTTTCCAAATAGGTTCTTCATGAAGTCCATTTCCTCCTCACATGTTTCGAAAGTGAAAAAAGACTGGCCCTCTGCCTCGGCCATGGTGGAGCTGGGAGGAGTAATGGCAGCGGCGCAGTTGGTGGCTGCATCTGAGGTGGTGGAGGTGGATGTAGAGCCAGAACCGTTGTTGGAATACTTGTTCAGAATGTAATCTTGTAATAGGGTTGATTGTCGTTTTCCGTTTACCCCTCTTGGTTTCTTGATTTTTCTCCTTGAAATCTGTCTTCTTTTAGTCGCATTCCAGTGGTTCTTTATCGAATTTTCAGTTCTTCCGGGGATGTGTTTGGCAATCTCTGCCCATTTGTTTCCTATCTTCTTGTGGACTTCGATTAACAGCCTTTCTTCCTCTTCGCTCCAAACGTCTTTCTGAAATTATTTATCAACAAAAGAATTATATGATTCCTTTACATAATATCATAATAATAAAAAGGGGAAAGTGAGTTTTAATTTGTTGGTCAATTTGAGAGTGAAGAAAGTTTATAACAAAGCAATGGGGAAAAAAAAAATCTAGTCAGTTGTACTGTGTATTGCTATTTAATACTGTGCAGAAAACCTGCCTAAACCCTAGAAATTTCTCTACGAAAATTTTCATTTCAAGATTTTCTTGCTTCAAGTCCTCCAAACAATTAACTTAAGCTGTCATCTGAATGAAGCATCAATCAATACTTAGAAGATCTCACAACAAAATAAAAGTTAGTGCTTAAACAGATGAATCTAAGAAAATTTAATTTATACTGTTTCTCGCTCCTAGAAGTCATCATGTTAAAAATCTAGGGAAAATTCTTAGGATATGCAACAAGTTTGAGCCCATAAATAGCCGTAAATCACTAAAGAAAAGGGTTTTTAGTCCCAAAGTAATGAAATCTCCACCCCTTAATAAAACTGGTTGTTGTTGACATTTTCTTGAAAGACACAAAATCATTCATGAAATTTAGGTCAAGATTTGAAGATCAGAAAAGTGAGATTGAGAGTAAACCTTGATATCAGGACGCAAATGATTAAGCCATCGCTCACGACACTGTTTACCGGCTCTCTCCACCATTTTCTCAGCTATCACAGCCCAATTTTTTGAACCATATTGCATTACTAACTTTGTCAATTTCCTGCTTGGAAAGCATCAAATTATAGTAAAAGATCAGAAAATGTCAGTTCTTTTTATGTGTGTAAACAAGCACATATCAATAGAAAATAACCCGGAAAAAAAAAAATTTAAAATTTTGATTTAAAAGAACAAAATTAAAGGCGTAAACTAAAATTCTCATAGAGTCCAGATTAAAATTATCGTGCAAAACGGTTCCCTCAGGTTACCCGTCTTCTTCTTCTGTCCACTGACCCTTGATCAAATAACCATTGGACTGGCCTTTCTCTCTCCTCTCTCTTGGATCAAAACTTTCACTTGCCAATTTCACTTCATTTGAATTTCCAATAACATCATCTTGATTCCAGGTCACCTCTGCATAAGGGAGAATCACATTCACAAAGCCTGTTTCAGGAACTTTATTTGCAGAAAAACTTGAAGAAAACCCAGAAAACAGATTTGGAGGAAAAAATGGTGAGTGGTTTTGCACAGAAGTTAAGCTTTTCTGGTAAGAAAAACTGTTCTGAGTTGACAAGAACTTTTCTATGGCCGTTAATGGAGGTATTGGTTGGGAAAAGGAAGAACTATTTCCTAAATTCCCATACACAGAACCTTTTCCTCCAATTTCCATTTAGGGTTATTTTCAAGCAAAGAAAACAGTAGCAAATTCAGAAGAGGTGAGCTTATAGTAAGCCTTGTATTCAGCTGCATGCTATTGCAGCCATTGATGTAAGAACGATCCAATGGATGAGAATTGGAAGGGGTAAAAACTTATGAGCTTCCTATTCGGTAAGACTAGAAAAGTGGAGGAATAATTTGTGGGTGGTCATAACTATCACTTTTAATATATATATTGATTGATGTTCACAAACAGCTCAGCCGAAAATTGACTAGACGACGAAACAAATAAATATTTACATGTTTTTATCATAATTAACCAATTCAAAATAAGTTAGGATATCCTAGAACGAGTATTGATTAATTGGAGGCGAAATGGGTACAATCTCATTTCTCGCCTCCTTTTACTTAATTATTTTTATTTTTTAAATACATTTTAAGTTTAAACACATAAAAAAAATAATAAATAAATAAAAGTAATGACAGGTGCCACAACTCCTTGGTGAGACTATCCCTTCAAAAAACTCAATCGACTACCTAGTTTAATGAAGAAACCAGATGAATCAGGCATGGTGGATCGGGTTTCTTGAGATATATTATGTTATATTGTTATCCTTAACACTATGAAACCTTAATGTTTTGTTTTTCACTCAATTTTTACAGTAAATATTGTCTCTTTTAAAAATCTAACCTTTAGATTTTTATATTTTTGAATTCTATACCCAAGACAAAATTTTAAACAATTATTATTTATTCATTATATTCTCTAGCCTCATGGACCAAATATGCCAAATATTGTATAAGAAGAGGTATTGAACCTGTTGTCATTTTTTCACGCTTTGAAGAAATACAATGTCAAATGTTTAAATCTCTTTAAAAAAAAAAAAAAAAACTTGGTAATAATTACATATTATTTAAAAAATAATAAGAAAAGAAATATAAAGTTTCTCCCATAGGGAAAAAAAAGTGTTTTTTATTCCACTTACAATAAATATATTTAAATTAAGGGCTATGAAATTCAAACGTTTCCTTATTCATATCATAATATATTACTTATGAACCAAATGGGTAGATGTAATTTATTTATTTTAATTACTATAAAGTTATTGAGGGGAGGGAATTGGGGGAGGACATTAAACCCCGTCTTGATAGCTCTTAGCTGACTAATAAATTCATACCAATTTAGAATTAAATACACTTTCGTGACATCAAATCCAATTAACCCCTACAACTTTAACATTATCCCTTGAATTCTTTATGTTGTCAACTATATTACTTTGATGGAAAACAAAATATCAGATAACTAATATAATGAGCTTTACAAGTAGATACTGAGCATGCTTAACCATTCTTCATTAGATTTAGATCGGTCGTGATTTGGATGCTCGTATGTTATATGTTTGGTACGATTAGTTCAATAGGATAAACAAAAATATTGTTTATCTATTTTTGTAAATTCTGAATCGTGTTGAATCCTATTGTTTATGCATTCGTCTCCTCATATTATGCAGCAAGTTTTTTATACAGAAGTTCATAATATTTTTGCAACTTTTTCCAAGTTTTCTACTCATCATTCCTCTCCACAGGATTATTCTAGTCCATTTACCCTGACTTGAGCTTCAAAGCTTTAAAGCTACCTCAAATAAAGATGAGTACCATCATCATTGCTTTATTTAAAAAACATGCTTTCGCTAAAATTCAACAAGTATACGGTATCATAGACAAGCAATAAGTGAATAAAATATCATTCCCACGAGGATATCGTATTCAATAGATTTCGATTAATTTTAACTTTAACCGAAATAGCAAGATTTTATTGATGATTGATAATTGCAAAGAACATTCACAATAAGTTCATACAAGGTATAATGGTATATCTATATTTACTATCGAACTCTACAATGATTGTTACTTCATTCTACAACTCATATTCCTTCTCTTGAACAAAATAAAAATTACGAACATATTCAGTTAGATCAAGCAATTGAAAGTATTAATAACTTAACAGCCACCCAAGTCAAACAAGTATCTAACATGAAAGTCTTGTAATTAAAATTAAAACTTCAATGGATGACAATTGGAAGGGTAATAACTTTTGAGCTTCCTATTTGATAAGAAGAGTAGAAAAAAGTGGAGGAAAGATTTATGGGTCATAACTCTCACTTTTAAATATCATTATTAGCTAAATGTTTTGGGTATGTTTGGTAGCAAGATTATTACGATGTATACAAAGAGCTCATCATTAACGGTCAGATATTGGACTTTGAAAAAACAAATAAATGTTCACTCGTTCTATCATAATTAACCAATTCAAATGAAAAATTGAGAATTATTACGAAAATTGATGATGTTATATGATAATCCATGCATATGAAAACCATGTTGAAAAATTAAGGATAGTAACGGCACTAGACGAGTTGACCCATCCCATCCCCTGCCCTGTCTGTCACGGACTTTTGGGAGGTGGGGATAATCCTCATTTATCATCCTGTTTAATTATTATTATGATATATATTTAACTACATAAAAATTACTAAATAAGTAAGAATAGGGATAGGGTGCCACGGTTTCACAATGAGACAACCATTTTTCATCCATATGAAAAACTAAACTAAATCAACTAACTAGTTCAATGGAGAACCACGTGAACCAACCACGGTTGATCCAATTCTTTTACTACTTCCTAATAAGAAGGTATATATATAAATAAAAAATAAAAAAGAATTATGATTGATTGAGTCTTGAGATATATGATAGTATATTATTATCATTAACCTATGGAACCTTAATCTTTTGTTTTTAAACAGATTTTAGATATTAATGTGTCCATGTTGAACATTTAAGCTTTGAATTTTCACACTTTCGATCAATTCAATTTTTTACAATGGTTTGGTGTTCACTATTATTCTCTAGACTCATGGATCTATGCCATTTTTATAAAATATTGTATGAGAGAAAATATAATAATCTTTTATCTTTATACAGAGATATTGTTAAACAAGGGTCTAGAATGGAGACACGTCTATTTGTTAAAAATGGTCACTTTTGTTTTTCTCTTTGCAGATAATAGCTTTTCGAATAAGAATTGTGAGAAATGCGAAGTTCGACCCTAACAACACCTAGAAGGGGAATGAATATGTGTAATATGAGGAATTTAAAATATCTAACGAATTAAACAATAACAAATTACTTTTAATTCTTAACTAGATGGTTAAATATTCAAGTCAATTTGTCCTAAATTGAATTATCGTAATTTTTATAATAAACAACAAATTGTAAAGGAGTAAATCAAACACCGAAATGATCACGGAGAAATCCAACTGGAAAAAATTTTGGGCACTTTGCCAATCAATCCACTATAAAACTTACAGTCTACCAAATTAGGCGACTCATATTATATGATCACCCAATTACACTCCTTACAGTTCTCTGTGAATTTCGTACTCCTCTGCACCAATCCTTAACTGATGTCGCCAAAGTTCTATGCAGAAAATCCACGCCGTTTTCCTCCTTATTCCAAACTCGAAACCCTAGACCTACTAACTAACTTTTAAACAAATTGCACATTACTCCTTGAACTTTTACATCCTATCAAATTAAGTCTTTTTGTCAACAGAATTTGCCAATTATAAAATCAACTAAAATCTAACAAATTCTCCCTTTGACATTATGTGACAAAATAATAATTTATGTCAAGTCGGTAATCAAATAACAGTTTACAGACTCAAGCAATAACACAACCTACAACTAACAACTGTCTTGAACGAACACTGCAGTACCTGTTTCCTGAAATAGACAACTTAAATACTGGTATAAAATGTGTGGAAAACATGATCAATAATAATCACAGTTCAAACAATTTAATTGTAAGTATCATTTAATCAACTGTAACTTAAAAAACATATTTTTCAGTTTTATATCATAAGCTAAACTAAGATATAGTAACAATGCAACACAACATACCACAAAGACACATTGATACTAATAAAATATCAAACTTAGTTTAGCAGAACTAAAATCAAAAGTTGTACATCAAGTAAGTAGATAAAACAATAAAATATATCCTGTGAAAGAAAGAATATCTACTCTCTTTAAAATATTTATTCCATTTTTTTGTCACAAAATGACAAGGGATAAAGAAAACATATATGCCAAAAAAATATAAATGTTCAGATGTAGAAACATATAAGCAATGTATAAGTATCTATATCTCTCCCCAATGACCACTCAGACATAAAATGCAAATGTCAAAAATGAAAATTCTTCTCTTATTGGTACAAATGAGGAAAAAAGAACATTTATCAGTAACAATACAATGACATTAGACAATGCAGTCGTTAGCATGCATAAGTATATTCAATTAAAAGTAAACATTCCCACATACTCAGTTCAAATAAAGCATAGAGTAAATTGTATAAATGACTCATATGTGTAAAGTGCCACTAATCCTCTGTAAGCAGGATTCCAAATTTTAAATTTATGAGAAATGACTCACTAAACATCACTGGCAATACGTTTATTTATCTAATAATGAAAGTCAAACCATATAAAGCGCATTAGGACTTTTAAATAAAAACTCATTGAATATTAATTCTTTTTTTTTCTCCCCCTGACTTATTACATATATTTTTCACAACTTTAAAACTCATAATTATTTTTTCAATCTTAAATGCAGGCTCCCTTTCATTAAGCGACTAAAATGACTCATGTAGCGAGTTTTAGACCGGTTAACCCAAGTCAGTTAACCAGAGGCACATGTATGAGAAACCCCGCAGGCTTAATCGCTCAAGTCAAATAGGTTTCAAAAGAGAGCATAAGATATTGAGCCTTTTGCATTGGCTTTTGTTTTTTTATAATAGATAGTAGGGATAATTTTGAGATTAGATCTAATAAATAAGGTCAATTCAAATTCAAAGTCACCTTACTAACATGTGACTGTCATCCTAAATAGCACACATGCGGTAAAATCCTACTAACAAGATCATAATGTGTGCAGTGCAGATGGTATATGAAGAAACATATACTAAATACTCCATACATAACCTAAGTCAATAATAGAAAATATGTTATAACTCATCAATTAAACATATGCTTGATCACAACCAACAAAATTAAGTTTAATGTATATCATGTTGTAAAACAATTTTTTAAATAAAATATTTTTCTTCTCCCTTTTTTTTTAAAAAAAATATTGACTCATAATAAAAAAAAAAAAAATTTGTTTGTTTTCTCGTATAAAACATGAATGCACCAAGCACACAAAACAAAACAAAAAAA
>CADEPD010024101.1:0-10118 GCA_902829195.1 Fraxinus dipetala | reverse complement strand
TCCTCCTCTAACAAAAGAATTGGCCCGAATCACATGGCTCTCAATGTCATCCAATTGCTCACCCTGGCTCTGAACCAAAACAGCCATGTCCATGAAAACTTGGTGCAATTCCCTCAGATTCTTCTCCATTTCCTTTACTGCATCGTGCCTTTCTTGAATCTCCATTATAGTGTCCATTACCTGTCCTCTGCCCTGTTCCTGTATCGCCTTTTGGAGAAAAGTTTCGCTTTCACCTGTTTCAATTAGATTATCAAGGATTTTTTCATCTGGGTTTTCCCCTGTAACTGTGTAGTACCTTCTCTGAACTGTTTCTCTGTACTCGGAGTTCATCTTCTGTCTCAGGTCATTGAATCGGTTCATTATATCCTGAAGTTTTTTCCTCAGCCCGTTAACGACAGAGGTTCTTGTCCGATCCGACGAGCTCCCGGGTCCACAACCCGGGATGCTCCGATTAGCAGCGTTGGCTCTATCCAAAGCCTCTAATCGGACCTTGATAACTTTCGCTTTTTTCAACGATATAGAGATGTCGTTGTCCATTTTCGCCCGTAGGTCTCTCACGGTCTTGGCGTTGTGCAAGGTTTTGCTCTGCTCGTGGGCGGCTTGGAGTTGACTATAGAGCGTTTCCAGGTCCCGGAGTTCGTCCTTGATGGCCTCGACATCTTCGAAAAACTTGTCAAGATTGACGCCGCCTGTGGATGGCGACTGTGTCATCTCTACAACATGGGAATTTGGCGGCGGCGATTGATCTTGGTTCCGGATACGTGAGAAAGATCCTGAGAAAAGATCATTCATTTTTGGGGTTTGGATGTGGATCGGATGATGAATTAATGCTGTAGACCAAGAAAAAGCTGTATAAAAAGTTTGGTGATCGAATTGATTTTAGTATGATGAATCTTGACGTGGGGTGCGGTGTGCAGGCGAGGAGCTTGAATGGGTAAAATGAGACTAGTCAAACGAGGAGTCGCCTAGTTCAACAACTTGATTTTGTATTGGGAGAAAATGGAGAAATAAAAGTCAACTGATTTTGATATGTAAAGAGGGGGAAATATCATGGCAAGAGGAAGGAAAAGTTGGATAGGGGAGAAAATGTCATAATCATTACTCGCGGGCCTTTTTTTATATAACTTGAATTATGGATGACGCCATTGTGAGGGTGAACCAAAAAATCGTTTGATTGGTCAAAATTGATAATCTATGAATTCAATGCGTGGGCTTCCCTTCTGCCTTCTTGTGAAAGTGGCCAGACCTAGGGGACTTCCCATGTCGAGGTGGAAATCAAGACAAATTCATCGATAATGTCACCTTAAATTGGGGTTACAACTCGGGCCATGGGTAGCTCTTCATTATAGATCATGTTTCGCTCTATGTTTTATAGTTCCCACCCAATAATTCTAGGTCTGGAGGATTAGGATATGTGATTCGTTTATAATTTGATGAACTAGGAATTCTCGTTGAGCCAAGAGTTCTAGTCCAATTGTATGTTTTGGTTATGGAATCTTGCTACAGCCACATTATATTTAATCATGGAAATATTTTATACATAATCAACTTTTCTATCTAATCATCTGCTACACATCAAATTATATCACTGCGTCTTTTAAACTTATTTTACCAAAGTGACAAAATCCTTGGTTATGAGTAGTAATTTTCCATGTTTGATGCTTAATTGGACTTATAATAGAGTCCAAGTAAGATTAGGTTGTCATAGTCGTCGTGTCTAGATCTTGCTCTAGGTTACGCCTCAAGTTGTCCCGTAAGCCAATTATGAGGCACTTCAAGCTGAAGTGGTCAAAGTTCTCATGGGATACGTGCAGGGTGACCTCAGGGTTGAGGAACGGTCTTGTTGAATATAAACATCATGAGATTTGAACTTTTTAATTACATGGACAGCCACCAAGTTCATTGACCAAGATAATAGTACTAGCAGGTGAATCTGATATCAAAGGAATGCCCCGTGACTACCAAGTAACAGTAAAGATAACCATAGCGTTCTATCATCAATACAGATTTTGTAAAATGTGGTTTCCGAATTCTTCTACCTAGTAAATTCTCTACAAAAGGATGAGGACTTAGTTGTTGATCAAGCTCTTATTTCTTTTATGCAGTCTAAAACACGGTGCTGTCAAGGTGCTTTCTTCAGACACTTTACGGATTTACAAGATTGATGGTACAATTTGTTGCTGGCTACGATCAACGATCAATGTCTCTATGGTTTTCTTATGATTGATTGAAATTCCATGCTTAACTCATTGAAATACGCTATTAGTGCTGCTTGGAGTTTCTGATTGATGATCATATGATTGACTTTTAGCCGTTGATGCATTTATCTTCTTATCGATTCAACAAGCTTGTAACTTTTGAGCAGTACAAAGTGTGGCAAATAAAAAGGCGACTCGTGGGAGGTACAAATAATCTTGAACCAGATTCTACAATGCAAACAATCCATCGACATTAAGGTGAGTCACATTATTCAACTGTGAGGGGAACCAAATTGCCTAGTTTTTGGCAAACGGAAGTTTTATTAAGAAGAAAAATGTTGAACTTGGGGAGGAAGACTTTCCTATGGTCTCATAAAAACTCTCTCTTGTGAACATATTAAAATTCTCTACGTTCGAGGTTGAAGTCTCTCATATTACAGTTGCTTTTCTAAGATTCGTTACAGACTTCGTTATATATTTTTTGTAATGAAGGTAGTACCTTTGTTTTTTTGCTTTCGCTGAACTCTATTTTGCAAATTAGAAGGTCAAGTTGGAGTGCGCTCATCATGCTTCTACATTATTTAATCAATAAAACATGGTCGGAGCCCCCTAATTCCCCATCAGTTTTACTGATGTAGGTAAGGTGATATAGGAAAAACTAAGGTCACAATTTTTTTCCTTTGATTTGGAGGGTTTTCATGTAAAAATTGCTGATATGTTGATGTTCATTACTTTTCCGGTATTTATGTTGTTTGAATTGACCCTTTGGTATCCATTTTGGTACGTTTTTCTCAACATAAACTCAATTCTATTCTACTGAACACTCATACTTGCAAGGCTCGCCGGGAGGGAGGTCCTTCTTCAGGTTTGGTTTACCCTCCTTGGGTTAATAGTTCAGTCCAACCAACTCATAGCCCTCCCAAATTCAACAACCTATATCATAACTGTGTACATTATGGAACAGCATCGCGAAGTGCTAACCTCCTAAGCTTGCGTGAATGGAGTAATGGCGTCGGCCTTTGTCGGTTTCACCCTCTTCATAGTAATAAATTGATTCCCAATTATAATGCAGAAAAGAAAGGCAACCAACCCAACAACTTGTTCCCTATGGTCCTATATACTTTATCCATTATGGTCTTTTCGTATTTTCCAAGTCCACTTTACTCTGCATTACTGCACATAGCTGACCTCTCTGTTGTCTTTGCTGAGCAGCTGAGGTTCGGCAACTATGCCTATTCTATGAACCCTACCTTGGTTTCGGCTCTTAATGGCCATCATCACTAAAAGTTCTGAGACAGCCTGGTTACTTTTATCGTGTAGCAAGTTGCTGTTGTGGTTGAAAACCAGACTAGCAAAATAACAACATAAGCAGAAACTTGAGATCAAGAAAATATAAATTTTCGATAGGAACGAGGTCAGATATGCTCGTACCAGATATCTTTATAACAAACTTCTTTCCTTCTCTGCTCGTACCATTTTCTGCACCAGTGGATCAACTTTTAGTTACATTCAGTGTGTTATATACCTCGATTGGTCACCCTATCAGTAGCAGAAGGCCTTTCTAATTGATTATTACTTTCCTTCCACTGTTAGGCCCACCATACATGCTTGTAACATGCCAAGAGATTGTCTTCACATAACAAATTTCTTTCAATATCATTACGGGAAGAATTTTTAACAAGTGTCTCAAGTACCCTAGCCATATTCGTACCAGTAATTTCAATTTTGTCCCTCACTTCTTATAGTACACCTTTGTCATTTACAATGTCTAAAATGGGTAGGACATTGCAAGCCTCGTTTGAATCAAATATCCATTCGCCTCTCAAAATTCAAATGAATGAAAAGATTGCCTTTGTCATTGGAGTCTTCCTCCGTTGAGGATGGCATGACCATTGCATTTGCACACTGTTGTAGTAGCTAATCGCCCTTCTTCGAGGACACTTTGATTTGTTGATGAAGTTGTTTTATGTTTATCAGCTGTGTCAACAAGCGCACGTGTCACATTTGTGCATCCTCGGAATGTTGTGGTCGCATTGCCACCTCTAAAGAGTCTAATGCATCATTTACGATGGGCGTGGTAGCATATGGACGCCTTTGTGGTTCCCTTGCATTATCTTTAGAACTTGTGGCTAGTTATAGCTAGGAGTTGTGTAGAATTACAATTTAAGAGTGTGAACTCTCTTTTCAATATTGGAATCGTTCAACTAAATAAAGATACTAAAAGTTTTTTCGTTGTCTTTTCATCATGGATACTTTGAAGACTTGCTCCAATTTACATATTTATCTATTTAATCACTGTCATGACAAGGATTAAATGCAATAGTTGCATTAAAATTTGATACGAGTCCACACCAAACATGTGAGGAAATATTATTTAATAAATATTGTACTGTTGCTGGTCCATATTTTTCCTTGATCTGTAATAGATATATGGGATCATCTTCCTTTTAATTTCCATCTGAAAGGACTTATTTTCCCCGGAAATTTCACTGAAGGGCTCTTTGTTGCTAGATAAATGACAAACAGGTAAGTTATCCTACGCCAGTAATTCATGAAGTTTGTTCAACTTAATTAAGTTTAAGAAAAAAAGGGAAGTATATGGTTCCTGTTTGATTTTGCAGGCTAGAAGGCAAGGTTGCTGTAATAACTGGTGGCGCCAGTGGCATAGGGGAAACCACGGCCAGGCTTTTCGTCCAACAAGGCGCCAAGGTCATTATTGCTGATGTCCAGGATGAACTCGGCCAAGCAGTGTGCAATAACATAGGATCTCCAGAAGTCGTTTCCTATGTCCACTGCGATGTATCTAATGACACCGATGTCCGAAATGCAGTAGACATGGCAGTTTCCAAGTACGGTAAACTAGACATAATGTTTGGCAATGCTGGTACCGGAGGTAAGTTGATCCCAACAATTTTGGATATTGAGTACGAAGACTTCAAGAGGGTTTTTGATGTTAATGTTTTTGGCATGCTTTCATGCGCCAAACACGCTGCAAGGGTAATGATTCCGTCCAAGAAAGGGAGCATTATCTTTACTTCAAGTGTTGCTTCTGTGACTTTTGGGGATGCTCCTCATGCTTATGTAGTATCCAAGACGGCAGTAGTAGGTCTTACAAAGAATCTGTGCATTGAATTGGGGAAGCATGGAATTAGAGTCAATTGCATTTCTCCTTATGGTGTTGCTACACCAATGCTGATGTCTGTGCTCAAAATCCCAGAAAAGGAGAAGGTGGAGGAATTTGTGCATGAAATAGCAAATTTGAAAGGGCCAACATCAGAGACAACTGATGTGGCTGAGGCTGTGCTGTTCCTGGCCAGTGATGAATCGAAGTATGTAAGCGGGCAGAATCTAGTAATCGATGGGGGTTACAGCCTTACTAATATTGCTCTGAGTGAAGGACTCAAGAAACTCTCTTCTTGATTCTGTTTTTATTGTCATCATCTTCTGTTACAAAAAACATTTGTGTAATTTTCATTTCCTTAATTGCGGCATTTCTGATAAGTACAGGGAGCATATGATTGATATGCAGTGATAGACAAGAGTCTAAAATATATCGAATACGATTTTAATTTCATTTACTTCTTTAATATTGTCATGCACTCACCTATCCATGTATTGGCCAATAATTGATACCTAAATTGCAGTCGTACTTTTATGTAGTGAGACATTCTATCTGCTGATATTACAATCTGGGTTGATCTAACAATGGTGCATTGACGAATAATCAAAGAATAATGCTACCCTAACACCAGTTTAGGTGGAAGTGACAACTGACGACCCACATTGGATAACTAGAGATAAACCCCCGCTATCACCTAGACTCGTCTCATCACGAAAACAACATTGCTCAGTGTCTAAATTGATGATACAGAGCAGGCGAAATTCTATCATAAGATTTTTTATGTTGTGTGTCATGAGGAAATTCACATAAATGTAATGAGTCCAGGCACCGTATATTCTACGAAACTAATCAAATTGCATTTGGTAGGTAGTACATGGGCAGAAACACTCAATAAGCAAGAATGACACTTCTTTAATACATTTCAACAATGAGGAATCAACCATATTAATCATACTAAGAATTTTAATTTTACTTGTCGCCATCGAGTTGCCAAGCTTGACCTTTTGTCGAACTCGAACATTTGTCGTTGTGTATGTTATAATAAAGCATAAATAGGTAATGTGTCACATAAAGATTCCATGTTAATTGTTTGATTTGTGTTGATTGAATATAAAATACTTTGATACTAAATGGTCGAGTCATGACAAACGTATCAGAACAAAGTACCCTTCCCTTATGGGAATTTATGCTCTGTTTAGTTCTTAATTTATGCAAAATGTGGGGTAGGGTAGTTGTGTAACTTTATAACATATATAGTGCACCAAGTTGCATTTGAATTATTGATCTTGAACAAGCATGGAGAGTGGTACTTGGGGGAAAATGTGAGTGGTTGGTTGAAGTGGTGGAGTCGAGACTTTTGAAGAAGATAACATAGCTATTTAAAAAAAAAAAATAGGGAAGAAAAATCAATCAACAACACTTTATTTAAAAATAAAGTTTCGATTGTATTGATTCCGAAAAATCAAAAAATGAGAAAATAAATAGAAATAGTAGTTACCTATGAACATAAAAAAGTAAAACACAATTATGTTTTAAGTAACTAAAAATTAATAAACACTTCACCATTGGTGTCCTCTTCTTCGAACCTCTTGAAAATGGTCGTGCATTCAACCAATCTTTGGCAAGATTTGTGCGTAAAAGATCGAAAGGGTTTTTCTTTTAGAATTTGGAATTGAAAATGAACGAAATGTTTAGGCCTGCAAGATTAGATTAGGTTTTAAGCAAGTATTTTGCCAATTTTACTCGTCAAAAAATTAGTTTGTGCATTTGAAGTGAGGAAATTTTAATTATTTAAAGAGGACAAAATATGCAAATAGAAGTTATGTTGGGAAATGAAAATCACCATTTTAAAGGTTGAGATGAATTTGCAAAGGACGCTAATGGTTTGTTGCGTCGAATTAAATCAATTTCTTGTATTATTTCTAGTGTAATATAATGTTTTAGATAATGTGGAAGAATTTATCAAGACTTTGTGCATTGAATTGGCACGATATGGCATCAAGTCAATCTGTTCACCTTTTTGGTGTCCTTAGTCCAATTATGATTAATGGGTCCGTAGAGGTTGAAATGGGCAATCTTGTATGTCAACAGTCAATAGATAGTGGTGTAATCGATGTGCGCCGGTCTAGACTAATCTTACTATGTTTCATCATGTTTCAGCAATTACAAGACCTGCTTTTTATGCTTTTTTTCCTTGATCGAAAAAGTAACAATCACGAAAGAAAAATATTAACTCACACATGCTTACTATTGTTTATCGTTGTCAATTCACAAATGTTTGATAACAAGATGTTCGATGAATAAATTCTTTATGTGTCTGAGACTTCTGCGTACCAGTTTAAGGTATATTTATGCTCGGACCAACTATCATAAGTTTTAACTACTCCTTTGTATTTCTAATAAACTATACAATACGTTACTTTGACAATGTTAAAGATAATGAAAGTATAAAATGTGGGCAAGTTGCACTGAGTATCTTGCGTGGTTCAAAGCAAGCACGCGAAGAATGCTCTTTAATTTGTTGCTAGATCAATGACAAACAGAGCATGTACTAATTCATGAAGTTTGTCCAATCTAATTGAGTTTAATTAAGGTTCCTGTCTGATTTTGCAGGTTAGAAGGCAAGGTGGCTATAATAACTGGTGGACGGTGGCATAAGGGAAAGAGTTGCCAGGCATTGTTGATGTCCAAGATGAATTTGGCCAGGCAGTGTCTGAAAACATAGGTTCTCCAGAAGTCATTTCCTATGTCCACTGCGACGTAACTAGTGACACAAACTTCCAAAATTTCGTAGACACGTTGTTTCCAAGTAGGGTAGACTCGACATAATATTTGGCAAAGCTGGTCTCCACATTAGGACTGATCTAACTATTTTGGCAACCGAGTAGCAAGATTTCAAGAGGGTCTAGATGTTAACATTTTTTACTCGTTTCTATGCATAAAACACACTGCAAGAGTAAGGATTCCGGCCAACAAAAAGAGCATCGTGTTAACTGCAAGTGCGGCTTTTGTGACTAGTGAGAATGCTCCACATGCTTATGTAGCATCCAAGCATGTAGTGGTAGGGCTTACGATCGAATTGGGGCAGCACAAAATGAAAATGAATTGCATTTCTCCTGTTGGGCTTTGTGGAGCCTAGTTTTGTTTGATCCGATTAACGACCCAACCCGAATAATGTTGCGTGACTTTTTTAATGGGAGATTTTTTGAGGCTTACGGCCCAAGCCGAAGGCCCGTTTTGTTGCCCATTGTGAATCAGGTGCGCGGGATATAAAAATACAGTTTTGGTAATTACTGTTTTTGAAGATATAGAGAGGAAAATTGTATGGTCACACTTCTGTATTTTTCCTGATAATAGTAAAAGCTCTGCAACTCCATGGACGTAGACAAATTGGCCGAACCACATAAATATTATCGTGTGTGTGTGATTATGTTTCTTTGGCGTGTATCTTCTCTATTTTTGCATTTCTCACAAGTTGAGAATTTCGGGTTGATTCCCTACGTCTCCTTTTGCTGTGGCCACAACGCTGGTGATGAAAGTGTTTCAAATCAAGGAAAAGTAGAAGCTCGACGAAATTGTGTTTTAAAGTAGCAAACTTAAAAGGGCAAATGATGTGGTTGAGACTTTCGTGCCCCCGTCAAAGCTATGGTCACGTGCAGTATAACATGGTGTCCAAGTGTGTAGGTAACATGCATATAGACGGGAGAGGAGTCGAGATCTGTACACAAATCAACCTCGTCAGATTCGATGGTCATACACCAAGCTATGAATATTTTTTACCAAAATTTCACTCAAGGGCCAAAAGAAGCGGATGGAATTACAGATCCTATTGAGGCAGAGGAAGAGGGATAGATCTACGGCGAGCTTCCTCGATAAAGAAAGTAAAGTGGGTAGTCGCCCATGAAAGTCTTGTATACATGTGTACGATCTAATCCTAATCCAATACCAGCAGGGAGGTGAAACTTCCCCGTTGTTGAAGGGATTGAACTTCAAGCAGTAGGGATCGAATAGTGTTCATAATCTAGTTACTGATGGGGGTTGCAGCCTTATTAGTATTGCTCTGAGCGAAGGCATCAATGAACAGCATTCTTGAAGCGGTTTAGTGTCAAAATTTCCTTTATAGAAAACACTATGATTAAACTGCTCATTCTATGTTACTATCTGAAGTTATCCAAACCTCCCTACTGGCCATATCATTGTAGTATTTTATTTTCCAATATTATTGAGTCGAACAATAATACTTACGTAGTAGAGTTCTTTATAATTAGATTGTCAAAACATAAATAGATGTTATCCATACGGACCATACAACAAATAGATATTTGTTTACATAATGATTTGATACAGCGAAAGAAAGCAAAACAAAAAAGTGTGATCACAATAATTGTTGATTCAATATTGAATAACGAAAATTGAATCAAACTGAGGAAAACTCTCATAATAGTTTTTTATCAAAAAATATGTTGTTCCCCAGCAATGGAGCAAAATAAGGTAATAGAAATGTCAATTGTGCTTAATTCTAAGTTTTCTTTGCGGGTGGTTATATTATACCCACATTTTTTTTTAAAATTTGCATTTCATTTCTATAAGGGTGTCGAGTTGATTCTGGCTGGAATTTCTCAAATGGGAAAGGGATATTGGCGCGGCTTAATCAGTCGGTGGCGGGTCGATGGAAATGTGATGGTAGAAGGAGAGAGATGGGATGAAGATGGGGTGGGGTGGGTGCATATTTTATTTTTTATTTTTAGTTAAATTTTTTTAATTGTTAATAATATTTGGGAAAATATTAATTCTGAAGT
>CADEPD010024069.1:0-19156 GCA_902829195.1 Fraxinus dipetala | reverse complement strand
TAATATTAAAAATTTGAATTAATATCTGATTTTTGTATAAATAAATTTTTGATCTGATTTTTGAAATCGAATCATCAAAATTCTGGTTGGGTATAATTTCCACAATTATATATAGGGTTATGTTTTCTGATTCATATGTGATTCTCATTCCTTATGTCATCTCATCAACACAAAAATACAAGAGAAAAAATATTGAAAAGTTAGATCCAAAACTCACATTAAAGAACAGACAATCTACAATCAAGAAACAAGAAGAATGATTGAGACAATCAATATTATGAAGTAAGAAGTTGAAATCAAGATCAAGAACTCAATAACAAAAAAAATCAATAATCAAAATTCAAAATTCGGAATCAAGATCAAGTATTAGAGAATTATTTCCAATAAATTAAGGTATGTTCTGCATTTAATAATTCTCTTGATGATTTGACATATATGAATTTCACAATAAAATAATTTAGTTTTAACATTCTTAATATTTAAAGTTCCATAAAATTCTAACAAAATCAACCCGAATGGACCAAAAGTGCAGAAAGGCCCTGTGTATTGGTAACGCGTTTTTCAGTCACCCGTTCCAAATTGAAACCCAAATTCACCCCCAAATCCATGAAGAACCCTAAAATTCGCCACCAAAATCCCGACTAAAATCTTGATATTCGGAAACTATACACACACACACGCAATTGATTCCAAAGAGAGGCTGGTTAATTGGTAGTATGGTTTCTTTACTCCACTCGGCATTTTGACTCCAAAGAGAGGCTGATTAGTGGTTTTTTTTTTTTCACAACAATAATCTGGTATCCTGTCAAAGGCTAATAATTTTTTTGGTTGGGTGACTGGTTTATTGCGAGAACCTCTTATTTTCACTTTCATGCTGCATCAATGAGTCTGGAATAATTTTTCGAACTTTATAAGCGTAAGAAAACTGCTTGGTATCAAATTGTGGTCTTCTCCAATTCGATACTGATAATCCGCAATACCAGCATAAACTCTATCAGATTATTTACTCAGGTTGTTTTCCTTTTCTTTACTTTTTTCGCAGGGAGGAAGCAGTGTAGGAGATGTTGGGGGTGCTACTGACAGAGAATGAATCAAATTCTTAAATAAATTGACAGAATGAATGCAAAGAAAAGGTCTTCATTATTGGTGCCACGAACAGGCTTGATACAATCGATCCTGCGCTTCTTCGTCATGGACGTCTTGATCAATTAATTTACATCCCTGTAGTAGGAAAATTGTCTTCATGATTAGAGCCACCATATTAACATTTTTCTCTGTATTGTAGTAGGAAAATTTGTGGCTTGTGTTCTATATGTATTGAAGTTATAAATGAATGGAATGAAATTTATCCTTCACGCGTTTAAGGATTTAACTTTTAGTGTTAATCTTTTATTGTGTTTTGTATATGACAATTGCTGGTTAATAAGATGTTTGCTGGTGCAATATGGAGCATCAGCTATATGACAATTGCTGTTGATGAGTCGATGCAATCTGGAACATCAACTATCAGGATGAACCTGATGCATGCATTATAACTCTGATGCATCAGATTGCATTTAACCTGTGCAATCTGATGCATAAAAACTGATGCAAATTACAACACAAACTAGTTTGTTGCAAATAACATAAAAAAGCTTCCATTAATTCCATTAAGAAAGCACAGTAAAGTAATTTAAGTAGCTCATTACAACACTAACTAGTTTGTTGCAAAATGTGGCGCAACTTTTAAAGTAAAGAACTAAAAACAAATTGGTGTTCTACTGAGTAGCTACATGAGTCCTTTTTCCTAGGAGGTGCAAATGGCATCTAGCCTCTTACCACTGTTATGTTCTTTTCTCTAGCTGCCCTCTTCCGTGCATTTTCTTGAATTTCAATATGTTGCAAATCTTCCACTATAGTTTGGAGTGGAATATTTTCAATTGGGATTTGCACAAATGCTTCAGTTGCCATGCCTTTCTCAGTCCTCGAAGAACCTGGCTCAATAAGTGAAGGAGCATTACAGTCATATTGTGCAACATTTGTCGAACATAATCCAGGCGTTGGCATGACTGGAACTCAGATGGTAGAGGCGGTTTAACTTCATTTCTTGAACTCTTGTTTGATCTCCTAGGTACTAGCTTTGCCTACGATAAAATGTAAAAACCAAGAAATAAACAATAATTAGTTTGGATACATATTAAACACAAGCCAATACTATAGCAAAATACAAAACATGTTAGTTTACCCTTAATCCCTTGTCTGAGCCCCATTTTTTGGTATAATAGATTTTGAAATAGTGATTTTTTTAAGAATGCTAGGTTAAAAAGTATAATTTTTTTTTTGAATTTACGTGCAAAATACTTTATTGTGTGAATGAAAATAAATTTTAAAAAATGAATTTTGGGAAAATATGGATCAAACCAGGGCTAAGCTGTGGTCATTAATCTAACTACATCATAAGCAAGCAAATCCTAAGATAAATAAACACGTGAAATAATTATAATCATTGTAAGCAAACTAATCATTATAAGGAAAAATATGAAATCTTTAAAATTAAAACTATTTAAAAGAAAACAAACCTCTTGTGGTGCATCAGGCCTCTGATGGTATCGTTTGTTGTGCTCTATTCCTTCACGGATACTACAAGTCATAAGCAAAGTTCCCCGTTTTTTCTTTTTTGCTTTTGAGCCTGAACGGGTGATGACATCTTCCTCCTATTGTCTCATTCTCTTTTAGTATGTAGATTCAATGTGCTTCAAGAGAAAAAACAAAAAAAGATGCAAATAAACAAATATACTACTACTTAATTGTTGTCCCATAATGTCATGCGTTTTATTCAACGTGAATTATACCGCAAGTGTTCGGTGTCAAGTTTTGTAATATAGTATTGGAATAAGAGTGTCGAATTCACATGGATTGATATTTGATTTTATTCTAAATACTATAATTATTTTAGCTTTTAATTTATCTAGAAAAACAAATTTTGAAATCAATATCGTTAACTAATATAACGATGATTTTAATAACGAATTCAAAAAATGTAATGTAAACGAATGATTTAATATAAGAAAGGTCTACAAAATGATTTCATCTAACTTTCAATTATGATTCAATTATGTCTAACTATTCTAGTCAATTTTCTCATATTTAAAAGTAAGAATCCTAATGTATTTCTCTCCCCTTTCTCGAGTGCCGGCTAGAAATTGATTTTAGAATTCAATTCCAATATTTCTATTCCGAATTAAAATAAAAGATTTTATCAAGTTCATGATTCTTTTATGGAATAAGATTCATAGATCATATACTTGTTCTCGAAACCCATAAAATATACGTTGTGCCAATCCTATGATCCCGCCTAAATTTTCCTCTCTCAAATGTCGACTAGCATCTATTCATTCAACTAGTGGACAATTAATTGAAACATTAATTTCATAACGCAATCAAACATATATAAAAAATCAGATAGAAATAATTATGAGAAAATTAAATCATAATATCAAATTTGACTACATCAAATCCTAGATAAATTATTTAGTTCATGATGGTATTCATAAAATCTATACAATTTATATGAGAGAACATAAGGAAGAAGGGAAGATAAACTCTTTTGAAGCTTTAGTTGAAATTCCCCTTGATGTTCTTCGCGTCTTCTTGATTGATTTCTCGAGTCTTTTTGATGTTTTGCCCCTTTCAATTCCCTAAAAATAGGTCTTTGATCATGTATTTCTAGTATTTTTGGAGTTTTGGACGAATTAGAGTTGAATTGGATTAAGAAAAGAATCAAAAAATATTAAAAACCCATTTTCTCGCCCAGCGGTGCCCATGATGGGTGAAAATTGAGTAGTGCACGTCCTTCGATATTTATATCATAACTTTTTCTCCCAATGTCCGGTTGAGGCGATTCAAGATGCGTTAGAAAGATAACTCAAATGCTACAACTTTGATTCAGATACCTTTTCCAATTCGAACATTTGCTATGTCAAAAATGAGTTTTAATACGAGACTAAAAATAGGGAACATAACTTTTTTTTATTGGAAATTGATGTGTGATCATACGTTGATTATATTTGATCACTTTGACTTCTTTCTTCATCTAATTGATTTCTAGCACTCTCGAATCTTCATTGTGAGGTCCGACACAACTTTTGAGTATTTGCACTTTAGTCCTTGAACTTTGGATCTCTTACAATTTAGCTCATTTTCCCAATTTGTCAATTTTTGCTTATTTCCTTCAATTTAATCAACATATATCATAACATCAAAATACACATTAAAATGACCTAAAACTCTCTCAAAGATAACAAATAACGAATTAAGTGACATAAATATCATGAGTGTAGAACACTCATCATATAAGAAAGTATTCAAAATCCATTGAAGAGTAAAATAAATTTACCACATGGTTGCCCATCCTCGTCCATCACCAATCTTGTTTCTTCCATAGTGACATTCCATTCCATACACAAGGCTGGTGGGTTTTTTGGTTCAAAACATTTTGGTTTTGCTCAAGATTAGGTAGATTGTGATTATTCAACATAGAATTTCGATCTTTGAATTCGTATTTGGAAGAAAATTGATGAATATGAAGCATAAATGAGGGCTCATGTTGCCTGTAGAGAGAAATATTTAATTTTAGGGAAAACGTATCTTCAAATGTTGAATAAAGAAATAAAATTGTAATGGGCTTTTTTCACTTTTGGCCCATTTGGCCTGATTTCACTTCTGTTATGTGTCACGTCAGATTTTCATCCGCCATGTGGCACATTCCATTAGTTGAGGATAACGGAGATCACACGGGTGATGGATGGGTAAGATATTGGCTAGCCCATTTGGCCTGATTTCACTTCTGTTATGTGTCACGTCAGATTTCCATCCGCCATGTGGCACATTCCGTTAGTTGAGGATAACGGAGAAATCACGGGTGATGGATGGGTAAGATATTGGATAAATGGGTGAGCAATGAGTTATATTTTATTCTTCGGTGAGCAAGTAGTAATATAGATTAAAGATCGATAAACATTCATTAAATGTACTCAAAAATTGACATATGTTCATAAATTTGTTCTGCATATCTTTGCACAGTGAAACTAACAAATCCATTCAATGTATTCACAACAATCAGTAGCAGTTTGTTACAAATATTTTTAGCTTAATCTGTTGCTTATGAGTCCCTCTAATGACCCTACTAAAGCAAAAATGGTGCAAAGCAAGCAAAGTATTTTGAAAGCCTGAAGAACTATCCATGCTCCTGTCCAAACCCGTATCTCATTCTGCGCAATGTACATCTCCACAGGGAAACATATAGATATAGGCCAAAAATTCACAGCGCCCAAAACTCCTAAAACTTGGTTGAAGTAAGGAAAAAGAATCGCCAGTCCTGTTGTAGATGCAACGTATGCGGTTCTGAAGGAGAGACGAAGAAGATTCAACTTGAAATTAGGCAGCAGTGGGAGCTTAATTCTGTATTCTTTATTCACAAATCTGCTATTAGGATGCTTCTTCGAAATCCATCTCTCAACTATGGCAAATAATGGCCGAGTGTTGATCTGCAATGGCCGAACATAGCTACAGACATAATTCATGACTCAAGAAGATGAATATAGAAAGGATATCAAACTAGTTTGTAATCTCCAGCCTCCGTAAGCATATGAAACTAGTTTTTCCGTAAAAAAATCATTATTGTAGTAAAACAATTAAAGTTTTTTAAAAAAGATCAAGATTTTGACCCGGATTAATAAAACCCCTGTGCAGTCTAATCAATTATGACTGAAGAATTCATAAGCATACATAAATTCTTTGCTTTTGTTTTCAAAATATCATGCCTCGTTTGTGTATCCACACTTAATCAACAAGAGAATTTCGATTGAAGAGCACAGAAGCAAACAAAAAGTCTCTGCCATTGTTCAAAATATCATTTCATTGCCTACAAGAAAAGTGATCATACAATGTGTTTACACTTCATACATGCATTATTTTGTACATAATTTCATCTTTTCCAATTTTTTAAAATTTGAGTATGAGTCTGCTTTTTGTATATGGCTTCAATTCCACTCTGTAAAATCAGGTAGTCAGTAGCAAGAGAGTTTGAAGTGCATTCCTCAATCTTTTAACGACTATAATCAAAGTGGATTTGGATGTAATTTTATAAATGCCCAGTCTGTCCAAATGATTTGTACCCTTATCTTTCGAGTAACAAGATGCTCGTACTTCGTAAATAGGATGCAGTACCTGATATGCTCCCAAAAGATGCAGAACTATACACAGATTGGCAATGTCAACAAGCCAATAAGGTTCATAAAATCCTGTCAATAGATTTCCAGGCGACTGGTTGCCAAAAGCAGCATATCCAAAACATCCACAGCAAATAATTAAGGTGGTGGTAATAAGTAGAGCTGTAATTGACGCTTTCTTCATTGTTCTGTTTTCAGGTGGCGGCGCCTTTAGAGTATCCTACATTTGCATGTTACTTGTTCATTAACTAGCTTTGGTGTCACATTGCAAGAGAGACCCAAAGTAATGAGAATATGACTTGTAACTGTGAAGCAATATCCCCAATTGCTTGTGACGACAGCAATAGTTTTTGAGCCAAAGTAGCTGTAGATACTCCACTAATACCTCCATTGATTTCTCCATCTTCTGCATTTACCAACTCAAAAGGCTTGAGAGAAATAATACATTGATCTAAACTTGTCTATAAATACCTCTAAGACTAAAACTTCGATACTGAGTCAACAGTTGATCAATGACCTCCCAGAATTGTTACGATATAGATAGTGGTCTAAGGGTGGGACTCAATGCAAGTATAATATCAGTGCCATTTTTTTCTCAGAACATCTTCTCACTCCAGCACCACACATGCTTGTTAGGCTAAGTATATTTTTGTCACGTTTATTTCCATGATTAGGTCAAAATGCGGTTGAACTGGTGGACAGAAAAAAAAGAACCCGGGAGTACAGATTTAAACCATGACGATCTCATAACATTTTAAACAAAAACGAACACAATGTTGAGTAGAAACAAATTCCAATACCTGTAACCGTGAAAACTTTAATCAAGACAGTGACCATTCACAACGAAATATCAAGAAACAAATTGAGCATTGAAGTGCACTGACACATTATTTTGAAGTTATCCTCCAACAGCTCCTCTCATGGCTTCGAGGATTGCTTTTATGATTTCATACCCCTCAATTACTATACATCATGTATGCTTCCATCTGTAAAATTAAATCTTCCATTTGGTATTTTTTTCTCAATTTCGCATACAAAACACAAGCAGATCAGCATCTTGTTCATCTAATAGGACATATGGATACTGAAACAATGGAGCTTTCTTGGGCAGTGACCAAAAAAATTAGTGATCAACCAAGTAAAACCGGGTCCAGTTCAGCTAGTTCATGGTTGAACTAGCTGATTAACCACGTTTTTCCCTGGTTTTAAATAAATGGTTTCTAGCATTAACGGACCATTTTTTGTCATGTTCTTGAATTCCAGTTGAAGAGCCAATCTGGTCCGGTTTTAACAACACTGATCATTCCCATACCCATGAGGTGCAAAGGTCCATCCCTTGACCAAGTTAATGGCTCACTGTACTGTTGAAATTCCACCAACTCACTGAACATAGCACAGATTAGGAAGAAAGTGGGCAAATGACCAATAACTTGAGGTACCTACGTATTAAGAAGCCTGACCAGAAATAAAGCATGAAAGAAAAACTATTTCTACAAGATTTGGTTATCAATTCATATCATTTTCATTACTTCCGCTAGCTTAAGCAACGGTGTCCTTGGAAGAATTCTCCATCCATTTGCAGGTGCAATTCAGTAATCAGGAGCATCGAACAAGACTTGGTGAAATTGACACCAAAAATATCCATTTAGGCAAAGCATGTTAATTTATGCTCCCCTGATGCACTTGTTTAAGAATGAATCCAAACTAAAATGATAGACTAATGAAGAGTAATGTTAAATTGAACGTACGTACTACTTTCGCAAAAGCGAGTATTGGTCCAATGAGGGTATACACAAAGGACATGATTGCAGCAACTATCGAGAGAAACTCCATGTTGTGTAAGTCAGGTATCTGCGAGAAAAATACCTGAACAACTCCAAATAGCAACATAAACAAACCATTAGCATATTCACATGGAGCATTGGGTCCTTCCTTGTGGTAACAATTTGATTTTAGAATTGCCCTAAACAACAAACATATCACCATAAATCACTCTCATAAGGAGATCCAGCAAGAAACTTAGGTGCTGTCTTCTATGAGTAAACAACCAAACATGACAAACAAATAGAGAAACGTTGATCTTCATAGATAGTGATTAAATAGGTGGGAGCACCATATAATGCTCTACACTTCAAGGAAGATACCATTCTTCAATATAGTTATGACTTATTAGATGATAATAGTATATGATAAAATTGAAGGTGACAAAAAAATATGAAAATATCGGCCATAAAGGATATTCATTTAATGACAACTAAATTGGGGTGATTAACATTCAAACTTTTTATGTCGTTGACTAAAACATTCGTTGTCTAATTTTTGTGGGTGAATGAACCTCATCAAGCAAGTTTTCCGATTCAGATAGGTCACAATAGCATCCACTGGATAGATTGGCTTTCCCTAGAATTTTTACATGATCAAACAGCCAGTGAGCTATTCCCGATTTTTTTGGGTGAACCAATATGCCATTTCAGACTGTTGCAATGTTTTTTCAAGAGCCTTGACTTTGAAAAACACTCTCGGACAAAGAGCCTATCAACAACGCCTAGCCATTTTACATATCTACACACCCAAAGAAAGAAAGGATCACATGGAAGATAACCAGTCCCTCGTTTTCTGGCCAACTAATGATGGATCGAACCCTTATACCAAGCCACCTTTCATAAATCAATAAAAAGATAGTTCAAAAGCTATTGTACTCTTTCTGAAACAGAATTCAACAAATACCAGGATGTGAGCAGATGTTCGTAATTTGACTAATTGCCATAGATGCAAGATATTAGCAAAAGAGTTGAAGGTCAGTGTTCACAAAGTCATTATTGACACCTCAATGGTATTAGTAGTTTTCTAAGATAGTTTTTGTTCAGAATTCTCAGTGATTCTTGAGAATATCACTGCTCAAGTAATAATTACTGAATTGGTTTTAGAATCCTGAAGTTACAAGCAAATAGCGATCCAATATGAGTGTGAAAACACAAAGTATATGAAATATAATTTCCTTTAAAGAATTCCTGATAACATAGCATTAGGATGAAGAACATCAAGCATAATCAAAGCAGAACAGAAAGCACAATTAGATGAAAACCTCACGCTGATGGCCGATGTTATGGTAAAAGCAATCCCGCAACCATAATAGACTTCTTGAACGAATATTGCTGCCACCCGCGAGCTCCTCTTTCCTTCAAAATGAAAATTTGATATTATTTACTGTACTATCCTTTGAAGCATGGAAACTTCTCTTAGGGTGAACACTTCAGGACACATTTCTGGCACAATATGTGGTGTGTCCTATTTTTATATTATTTCTGATATGTGAGAGACACTTCCTCGACATGCCTGATCCGATAATTTTTATACATTTTAGTTTATTACGTATATCGGAACATTCCACGACAAATAAAGGACACAACAAACACCATTTTGTAATGTCAAGATAATTTATGAAAAATTCCACAAACATTATGTCCAATTTGTTCATATCTACTATAGCCATATGACAGACAACCATTCCTCTAATTCAAAAGAGTTCACTAGCAAAATAAAAAATCAAAGCTAAAAATGTATTATTCCTATTGCAAAACAAAAAAAAGAATCTAAAAAATGTATAAATGAATAATTTTGAAGAATTCCAATTGGCACGTTCATTTTCATGTTTATGTTCATGTCTCAATCCTACTTTTTGGGAAATCACATATCGTGTTTGAGTTCCACATCAAAATCTTTAATAACCATATATGTGTTTGATAGATGCATTCTTTAGAAGCTTTTGAAACCGTATATTCCATATCAAACTATAAATAATTGATTTGCACCCTGAAGTGCAATTAGTTCTACTCTTGTTTTCTCTTTTGCTTCCTGTCGAGGTTCCTCACGAAGCTACTTTAGACGAGCTTCCTCAAAAAGATGTTGGCACTTCCATAAAATTATCCAAACATATTCAAAAACAACTTCTTAGTATTAGATGTTATGACTTTTTCAAAAGCCTGCAAATTGGGCCATAATATCATAGAAGCAGAACAATCAAAGACACAACAAATAGAACTACCAAATGCAATTCACCTAAGTAACACCTCACAGCTTCAGCATAAGACCTATTTCTGATATGCCCAACTTCAGGATGAGGATATCTGTAACAATCACAAAGGAGATTTGAAGAAATAACAGCGATTACTCCAAACACCAACATGCATATCGGGCCTGCAATCCACCCCAGCTGAGCTACACTCCATGCCAGAGATAGCACCGCAGTTCCTATCACTCTATTTATTATATGGGCAATTGCTGTCCACAGAGTTCCTTCACAACCAAAGCAATAAAAGAGCTGTTATCCCCCATTCTTAAATCATTCTTCAAAGAACAAAAAACTTTCTGAAAAAGAATCATTTTCACCATCCATTATCCAAGAAAGTGAGCTTAAGTTGACTTTATTACATCAGCTTCAGTTATAAAAGTAATAAAATATTGAAGAAACCTGTTCTCATTAAAGGTCTATCATGAGAGGAATCTGCAGATGAAGATGAAGAATCTGCGATCAAAGAAGAGGTGTCCTCATCTCTTCTTTCAACTTCAACCATTTTCTGATGGCTATTGACTGAGGCAAAGCAATTTCACAGTACAAACTACCAACAAAAAATATCACATGAATGAATGATTGACATTTTGTTTGGATTAATTATTATGGAAATTGTCCCAAAAGGTCCTTAATGTATGGTCCTTGTAAAAGTGCTCCATTGAGCCTTATATCAGTGAGATATAATAAGTTCCTATAATTACGATACCCATATGAGACACAAAGAAATAGGCTATAGAAATAACCATTCATTCCACGACCCCCCATTATTCTGGAGGCTTCACTTCGAATTGCGCCACCACAACCATCAACTCTGACTCTTTCTCCACAACCATAGCCATCGGTTTGCCTCCTTGCGTCCTCAACCAACAAATGTTGATGACGAAGGTCTTCATTCTTTGAAAATAGAAGTAGTATGTTGATGACGAAGGTCTCCATTCTTTGACAGTATTACGTAGTACCCAATGTGATTGTAACATGTTACTCTTATTTATTCATACGAGTCGAGGACACAATTTTTATCTGTAAAATTTTAGTAGTGTCATCATTATCAATCAAGTTAATTTGGCTCGTCTAATTTCTAACGTCTGTTTCGTCTAGTTTAAGCATACCAAGCAAAGTCGAAAGCTTTTCCACCTATCAATCAGCTAGCACATGCAAAAAACATCGTAGTATGTCGTAAAATGGCTTGAGAAATATTAGAAGTACCTGGAACTAATTAATTTATAATATATTAAATATCACATCAAGTGAGAATTATTTTTTGGACGATTATAACCCTAAAAATTCAATTATTTCAACGATTATAATCCTAATACAATTCAATTATTTCAATAATATCTTCTTTTTTATTTTTTAATATGTATTTAATTTCCAAAATGTAATAAATACTATAATTAATTAATATTCACATTCATTTAATTAATGTTAATTAGAATTTCACATTCAACGTCTATTCCCTTGTTATTAATTTTCATTTAATTAATATTAATTAAAACTTCAAATTCAATGATGCAGATTATTATTCACGTTCATGTATGTTAATTGACATCCGTTTCACTTAATTAGAAATTAAATTATATTCATTTAATATAAATGATTTAACATTCATTGTGAGATATATATTCTTTTGTATTAATTCTAAATTAACTAACATTCAAGTTAATTTATGTATCGTATTTGTCATTCATTTTCATTTCATTGTTTTGCTATTTATGTAGATTGCTCGGTTACGTGAAAAGGTGAGTGGTATACACTGAAAGTCAAATAGTTTTTATTGTAGGTCTAATTTGTGAAGACGAAATTGATGAGACACTTCGAATATTCCACTTTATAGATTTAACATTTTGGGATGAAACTTCAATTTTCTTATAGTACTAGATTTAGACCTCAAACTCGGCCATGCAAATGCACAAAGATAGATTTCTCAATTGTAGCCAAACGAAGGTGGTGGGTCCTAAGTATAGGCAGAATAATCAAAAGTTGACTCGTAAAGCCATTGTAACCATGTAAAGAAGTGGCCCAAATGCTTGTAGAGCACGTAATACTGTCAAGTTCGAGGGAGAGATGGATAGACTATCCTTGAAGGAAGTCGAGATGACATGGTAATCCGTTTGAAGAGAGACTTGTTGGGATAGTATGAACAGTCCCACGCCAAGACCTGGAGTAGTTGATGAGCTTACAAGATAATCAACTACTTCACCTCATGTGTTAACATTTTAAGATGAAACCTTTAATTCCCTTATAAAATTCCATTGTTGGAGTATTTTAGTTTACATTTGATTTTGGAATTTTCATTCACGAAATTATTTTCCTTTTCATATTCAGAGTCCAAAGACCTCAGTTTCCAACCCAAGTCGAGTGAAAACAAGTAGTTGAATTTCTCCTTAAATAAACATTCATTCTCAAGTATAGGGGCGCAAAATGAGGTCGCGGACACTTCTAGTCACGCAATCTAATTTCATCCGCCGCCTTGGTAATTAAGTGGCAAGTAGCCAAACAGAGATCACAGAACTCATTTATGATGAACGCAAACTTCCTTTCAAGGAATGCTGTCACTCCCCCCTGGTGGGAGTCCTACCAAAATCCCGCTATAGGATAAAGAGCTTCTTACTTGGTGTCGATTGTTACCTGGGTTCCGTCTCCATCACAAAGTAGTGCTTTTCGTATCCGAAAATGTTAATGTTTCTTTCACCTAACCTAGGTTACTGTCTCAGGTTTAGTTGTATTGGACATCGAGGTCAATATTAAAAAAAAGTCACTTTATGCTAAATTTAAGGAATAGAAATTGATGTCAACAGACTCAATGTTAAATAGACACCTTATTAGATATTATACATGAACATGAGGAAACTCTCCTATTCCTTCAGTTGTCGCTTGTTAGGCCATAAGGTAGGGAGAAAGACTCAAACTAGTGTTGCAAGAGTATAGGATTTTTAGATGACGCTACCACTTGGAATGAAAGCATCCTTGATGACTGTAACAATACCGCTCTTGATGAAGTATCCCTCCGTCTCTCTTGCAGCTTCTTGAACGTTGTCGCCATTAAGGATCTGAAAAATAAAAAATACTACTTCAAAGGTACGGCGCTTCAATCAACGAATAATCGTGAAGAACTAGATGAGATGAGGAAAGAAACTGCAGGTCATCCCCTCAAGGGAGTGAGGGGCATGTGTAAATTCATTAAGCAAGACTTCCACTAGTTCTATGGAATAATACAGAACAAAAATCATTCTGTAACTCTACGAGAAGATTTAGAAACAAAGGGATAATATTCAATACCTTTACATTGTCTCCTATTCGAGCATTCTTGTCAATTATTGCTCTCTTTATGTGAGTGCCCTTGCCAATACCAATTGGGATACCACCTTTTGCAGCAAGAAATGTCCTGTCGGCATCCGTCTGCAGAAAGAACAGAGAAGATGAAATGAGAGGTCGTTATTCTCATGAATTACATAAGGAATGAAGTAAAATGGCTAAAGCAGGCTAAGTTCATTATTAATCAGACCATGCAGAGTGCACAACTTCAAGTACAATTGGTCATCTTTAAACCAAGAAAGCCTAGTTTTCAGAGAAGTGTTACCTCATAATAATCTGCACCCATCAGCAATGAGTCCTCTATGATTGCACCCTCTGATATGCAAGATCTAAGTCCAACCACAGAATGGTGGATTTTACAGTTCTGCACAGTGCACAAAGGGGATAGTAACATTTACTGCACCAAGTATCATCACAAACTTCATGCTTACTTTCACAACATGTAAGGTTAAACGATAACAAATAGGTGACTAGTTCATATCATGGATGATGGAGTAGATGTTCAATCATGGCATCTATTGAGAAGTCCGACATCAACTTATGTAAGGCATCATATTGCATTTTGTTTCACTTTCTCATCATTCTGCTCAGGCAAATTCAATTAATTTAACTTTACAATGCAAAACAACAACAAAAAAAATATAGAAGCAGTCGGCCAATTTTACTGCTCATTTTTCATGTAGTACATCGAATACAGGCTGTATGGCTGTTCACAACCATGATCACTTACCTTAATCACACAGCCCTCGCCAATGACGCTGTCTGTAACATCAGCATCCAGCATCTTGGAAGGAGGCAGATATCGAGGTTGGGTGTAAATTGGAGCCGATCGATCATAGAAGCTGCAGCAGATGATGGAAGTCATATTGTAATTTCATAAATAGAGAAAATGTGTACTGAAACAACAAAAAGCAACTCAATACATTGAGAACAATAAGACTACCTAAAATCTGGGATAGGCTTTTTTGTGATCCCCAAATTGGCATTATAGAAAGCTTCGATTGTACCAATATCTTCCCAGTAGCCATCAAACAAGTATGCTTGCACCTATATTAGTGATGTAACAATTATCTCTGGCACTAAAAGACCACTGAAATAATACTTTCGTGGGAATAGTTTTCCAAAAAGAAAAGAAACATTGGCACCAGGAAAAGAAAAGAAACAGAGAATTTTGTGCAATTCATATGAACAAAAACAAGGATTAGTGGAAGAAATTTAGGATAAGGTACATGCCCTCAATCCAATGGACGTTGCTCCAGGAATAACTTCACTTCCAAAATCATTGGCACCAGGAAATTGATCTCTAAGAAGATTTATCATCACATCTTTACTGACAACATATATTCCCATACTTGCAATGTAAGGCATCTCTTTCGCTCTCTCGTCATCAAGACCCAATATGGTAGTATCAACCTATACAAGGTACCAAAAGGACAAGAAAAATCACTTCCTGATCTCATCAAACAATGCAAGACTTACAATGTACTCATTACCACCTTCATAGCTTTTAATTGCTCTCCTTTTGGTTTCTCAGCAAATTCAACAATGCGACCTTCTTCATCTATTTTCATCAGGCCAAACGCCGTTGCACGTTTTTCATCCATTGGCAGTGCAGCAACAGTAATATCAGCATCTGTTTCCCTGTGGGCTTGAATAAATCTCTCATAATCCATTCGATACAAATGATCTCCAGCAAGGATCAGGAACTCAAGCACATTGTGCTCTTCAAACAGCCATAGATATTGCCTTACAGCATCAGCTGTACCCTGAAAACAAATCCAATTGAATGTCAGTATGTTAGAGTAACCACAATTTTAAATTTTAATTAAAGATGCTAAGAATCGAAGATGTCAAGAAGAGAATAACATCTTGGGAAAACAAATGCAGCTTAAGAGCTCATAGAAATAAGTTGTGATGCATGAGTTTCTAATGAAAATTAAAGTAAATTACTATCGCATGATTTATGGTACAGGTTTCATTGAGACAAGTACCTGGAACCAATTGGGATTCTCAGGACTTTGTTGAGCTGCAAGAACTTCAACAAAACCTTCATTCTTGTAACCACCCATGTTGCTTGCATATGCCCTTGAAAGGTGACGATTGAGGGATGCAGAATTGAATTGTGTAAGAACATATATCTTCGATATGTTACTGTTCAAGCAATTGCTGACAGGAATGTCAATCAGCCTATAATTTGCTCCAAGTGGAACAGCTGGCTTCGCCCTTTTCTTTGTAAGAGGATAAAGTCTGGTCCCAGCTCCTCCTCCGAGAATAACTCCCAAGACACTCTAGAATAACCACATATGTAACAAATAATGGTGTTACTTGATTACAATGTTGAATGAAGTTAATCCAGAAAAGTAGAGAACCTATATATTCCAAGGCCAGTGCAAAAAAAACTAATTTTACTTCAAATCATTGATGCACCACCTATACATAGAAATATAGGAATCGTTTTCAAAAAAATTGATTATTAGTTAAATATCAATCACTTATTTGTCTCGATACTACTCAAGAACAAATTATTAATTTTGGAATCTAATCCTGCCTCTCTCCCCAATATTTCTATTGATTTCTACTCCAAGAAGATATCTGCATGTAGATAAATGCATCAATTTCTAGAATTGTCTGCAAGCACATAATTCACTTTTAAATATGCATTGATGCAACAAACACATAATTCAGTTACAAGTACGAATCAGAAAGCAGACAATATCCTTTATGCTCACGGGAACATCCACTTTTTCTTTTATTATTTCTTCAGAGGCGTTGTCTGTAACATCACTTGGCAATAAAAAAAAGCCTTTTTTCTATAATACCTCACCAAAATGCAAAAGGATATTAGCCCGATTCACTTGGCTCAACCAAATAAAAAATGAAAGTTGCAAAACACAACTCTATTCAGCCACTTATTATAAACATATAAACTAGAATCTACGGAAGTCTCGATTTATTTGGGCATATATACTGTCAGTTTACACTTTATTCTTTTTTTAACCTGAAAGGATACTTTATCTAGAGGGAGCAAAATGTGGATCTAGTGCCACTCTTCGAAGTAACTTCGAATTGAAACAAAGATGTTATGACCTACACAAAGCTGTTCTCTTCAGGTCCCCGAAACTCAAACACTGACTTCAATTGCAATTGCAGAAAAGGTTAAGCAAAATAACGCACTTTCAAACACTAGTACTCATAAATGAACACAAGCTTAACACATAAATACATGTTTTTGACACATATCAATAAACATTTATGAACTGACAAAAGAAGAGGATGTGAATGTGATCAATTACTCGGCTAGCGTCTGGGTCGAGACAAGTCTGCGAATTTTGCGAGTCAGAAACCGCCTTTGGAGAAACGATCAGTGGACTCCGGTTGTCGAATTCAGTTGCGGAACGACGCCGTTGCAGTTGTACTCCGGTTAATGACATCAGCTTCTCCCCAGCGACATTGGACGCCGCGAAAGACAGCCGCGTGAACGACTTTACATCCTCCACATGTTTGAAACTAGTAGCAGCAGTAGAAGTAGAACTAGGAGAGAGCTTCACTACTCCAGTGGCTGCCATTGTTGATCAAAAATACTCTCTAGTTCTCTACAGAGAGAGAGAGAGAGAGTGAGAGTGAGAGTGAGAGTGAGAGTGAGAGAGAGAGAGGGAGTGGATCGATTTGCAATTAGAAAATACGGCTTATAAGAGTATTTATATTGTGAGGATATGTTTGTCAAGCCTTAAAAAGTCGCTCATAATTAAATTTACTAATAAGTAATCAGAATTGTAGCATCAGTACTCCAACTCTTAGCTCTTGTAACAACTTTGCCTCGAACCTTGATAAAGGAGCAAGTTGGTCCTAATTTAAATTAAATAATTTATTGGAGAATGTGACTGTGCTAATTGTAAGCACTGTATTACTTGTTTAAATTTCATTACTCGATTAGTCCAACTTTGACAAGATTTATTCAAAATGCAAGGCATGTAAAGCACAAGCGTCAGGATAAATAGTAAATAGAATGCTAATCGAATTCTGTCCTACATTCATCTCTTGAACGCTATGATAGATCATCATGTCTATCTCTAATAAAATCATTGATACTTCCAGCCTATCATTTGGTGATTTGAGTGATATTTACTTACATAGACATACGACGCTTTCGAAGTTATATGTACACATGATATCACTGTTCACTCAAATCATGATATTTCGGTATGCTAATTATTCAAGTCATGACATCTCATATGTCAAGCGAGTCTGTCAATTGACTCTATTACTTTTTATAGTCCACTTGGTGTGTGAAATGTTGTGACTTGAGAGGTTCGAAGTCTAAATTGTTGTGAATTAAGTAAACAGTTCTATCACTTGTTCATAAAAGACTATCTGAATGAAGTTTTGGCCATCAATTGATCTGTTGCTATTGGTAGTGGATTGCATTAGTTGCCAAATAAAACCAATTGAGCCCATATTTAGTTTTGATTAAAATCAGATTTTTATTATATCTTGATGAAAATGAATGAAATTTGTGATGAAAAGTTATCGATTTCATAAAATATGTAGTTAAAATTAATTATTCATTTAAATTTTTATCAATTTTTTTTACTTAAAACAAAAATGACTTGATACTTTTCAAATTCTCAATTTATGCATAATTGAATGAAATTAACCTGAAATAAAAACTTGTTCAAATAAATAGTGTGTGAGATTGGATTTGGTAGAAAAATTATAGGTTTTTCTTTTTGGACGTTTGCCAGTGGACACGATTTTGTGGGCAGGAGGGATGATAAGGTCACAGATGACACGTGAAGATATCTGTGAAGGTGTAATTCTACACCGTTGGTTTTTTATTTCTCAACTTTTAATGATTTGATTTGATTTGATTATTTATAGAAATTGCGGTGTGTTTGGTGACAAGGCAAGAAAGGGAAAGGCCAACGTCAATGTCAATACATTAACAAATGAATGGCTATCAAGTTTCACAAGTGACAACAATTTTCGTTTTAGTCATCATTTAGTTAATTTAATTATTAATTTTAATCATACGTTTGTAATTACTAGTTCAATGAAAGGAATCCGAATCTTTGCTTTGAATATTTCAAAGTTGAGTATCGAGCTTTCGTGTACATAGATGCGGGGTTAGTCTAGCCTTAATTCACGCAATTAGCCACTTTCGTTGACTCTTTTGAATGTTCACACGAGTTTTCGAGAAAAGATGTGAATTATTCACCCATTTACTGAAAGAATAAATCTGCAACTACATAATAATTTCACAGATTTTTGTACAGGAAGACAGTCAAAAACCTGTGAAATTTCCTGTACTTGTAACTTTGTTCTTACTGAAATTCACTAGTATTTTTTATAAGGAAAATGCTATGTGTACATTATGGTACACATAGCCGTGTCCATAATGGACACGTGTATCCCCCCTATTGGGGGGGATGTCGGTGGGCAAGACGTCCTCCCAATAGGGAGGACACATATGTTCATTATGGACACGACTATGTGTACCATAATGTACACATAGCACAACCCATAATAAATTTGATTAATACAATAGTATATTATAGAATAC
>CADEPD010024064.1:0-15612 GCA_902829195.1 Fraxinus dipetala | reverse complement strand
CTCTGTTACCAATGTTGAGATTTTCAAGCACAATGCAAAGATTCTCTTGTATCCTTTGTAGTTATCAGGCTCTTTGCATTAGCATGATGCGGCGATTGTGATTTCGTAGCTGAGGCTAAAGTTGTTAACTATGTTGAATTTTAGAAAGAAACTTAGAATTGTTATTTGAGTCGTCTCAGATTTGCTCTCTGTTACCAATGTTGAGATTTTTAAGCACAATCCAAAAAGTCTCTTGTATCTTTTGTAGTTATCAGGCTCTTTTGCATTAGCTCAACGCGGTGATTGTGATTTCATAACTAAGGCTAAAGTTGCAGAAGCAGGAGGAGCAGCAGGACTAGTGGTGATAAATGATGGTGAAGGTTGTTATCTTTAGTTATGTTGGCATATAGTGTAAATCTCATAAATACTATGTCAGTTGTTTGATATTTAGCTTTGGTTTTTGATTGGTACATCCTTTCCCTGAACTTCTATAGGTCTTTTGGAGATGAATTGCGTTGGGAATGATACTGATCTGGAAATTACCATTCCTGTCGTCATGATTTCAAAGTCAGGAGGAGACGAAATAGACAAAGCCATGGACGGTAGGGAGAAAGGTAGTCCTCCTTCATATAATTTGGTTTAACTAGGCTTCCATTTTTATATATATTTGATGTCTGCTGCAGTCTTATGCTCAAGATTTTGCCCGATTTATCAGCTTTCTGCATGGTCTTCTTGCTTCTATGCGGTCTTCGGATATCTTGTTTGAATATTTTCTTTTACAGCTTTTTTGATAAAACTTTATCAACTTTTCAGCCTTGTCAAACTTCAATTTTAACCATATATATCATAGACTCACAACTTTTATCTAACTTTTGAGTCACATTTCATCAACTATCAAAATCTATTAATTTTTTTTTTTATCAAAAGCTTTGTCAAACGACCCCTTAACATGTTAAAAAAACTGCTAATGTTATGTTTTTCAATGCAGTGGAACTTTTGTTATATTCTCCAGATCGCCCGATTGTTGACTTCTCAGTGACATTCTTGTGGCTGATGTCAGTTGGGACAGTAGTTTGTGCGACGCTTTGGTCTGAATTTACTATATCAGAGCAAAGTGATGAGCCGCTTGATGAACTCTCGCCAAAGGTTCCGTGAACAGAATAATTTGTCTTTAGTTTCATATGCACTCCAGTTCAAACACTTCCAGATGGGGGTTTCGTGCTGTACATAAAATGATGTCATGTTTCGCTTCATATGATTGCTTTTACTATTTTCACTAGTGATATTGTTTGGCATTTCATGCTTACATTAGAGTTCTTTAAGTCAGCTAAACAGTTCAAGCAATCGTAGTTTCCAAACTTTTATCAAACACCAAAGTCATCTTCTTTTTTACTTTATCATTTAATTTTGATCTCACCAATGAAATATATGTATACTTGAAAATATTTGCTCTGCAGGTACCTTTACATTGCAAATATATTTATGCCAGTCTTTCTTTTATAAAACATGATAATAGGAGCCGACACAATTTCCCAGCCTTTTCTAACCCCTGTTTAAGTCATATCACATCCTTTATGAGCTACAGCTGTATACTCATCTTGATGTTGCTTCAAGCTATTGCAAACTCATACAAGATGCAGAGAAGAGAAACACCACCCCTTGTTGGAGTTTCTTGGGTCCATCTTTAGCTATGACACAAACTTTGTAATAAGTCTGCCTTTGATGTACTTTTAGTTATGAGAGGACAGAAATGAAAGAAAAATGATGAAACTTATAATGTCTATTTGGTTTCTGCACAGCTTGACAAGATTTAAAAAACAAGCATAATTGACTTTGCCGTTTCCATTGTTAGGTATCATCCAATGAAATAGCTGCGAAGGATGATGAAGAAATCCTGCATATAAGTACAAAAAGTGCTATAGTTTTTGTCATAACAGCATCAACTTTTCTGGTGCTGCTTTACCTATTTATGTCATCTTGGTTTGTCTGGCTGCTTATTGGACTTTTCTGCATTGGTGGTGTTGAGGTAATTATTCACTCCATTTATGTTTGATATCTGTTTTGCTTTGTGCTGGCAAAGGTTGAGGCTGCTTGCACAACAAAAAGAGAAAGATGGACAAAAAGATTTATTTTACTAATGATCATTTAGTGGGATGTATATAAGCATCAACCATTGAGATAAAGCGTTAAGTGATTTTATGCTTGGTCCAGGCCAAAGTTGAGATGTTGCAGTCTTGGTGCTTGCTCACGTAAAGGAACTTAGGAATGCACTGTGTACTTATCATACTCATTTAGGGGAAAGACTTTCGAAAACAAGAAAATGTTGAAAATTACTAAATTTTTTACTTCCTCCGGAATATCCTTTTATAGGCATCACTTTGTTGAGAACATATTATTTTCCAATACTGTGTTGATTGTCATTGGTGATTTCACTTAAATGCATACTATTTAAACCAGTGTTTTTAGGCTTGGCTCCAACATTGAACCAGTAAAGGGTCAAGGGTCAAAATATTCAACCGAGTAAAACCATATGTCAAAAATCAATAAATAAATGAGTGAAGATATGTATTGTACTCACTATAAAAGTTCATGAAAAAACAGATTTTTATTTTTTCACATTACTGTTCCCAAAGTAAATACAAATTATGTTCGTTGACTGAATTTATTACCTGTAACTTGCTTGTATGAATGATTTTCTTGTTTCAAATTGAAAATTGTTTTTGTCTATAGAAAATTTGAGTCTAGCGTTATTGTACTAATAATGAAATACAATCGGTTATGCTCACTGCTCACTAAGTAGAAGTAAAAGAATAAGTAAACAAAGACCATGAACAATAAGTTAAACATGGAAAATTGGCTTTGCCGGTTGCCTAAAACAATAAATAATGACAATGACAAATAAGCTTGCGAGCGCGCGTATATGTGTTGGGGGTGTAATTGTCTCTGACTCAATGATACTATGACTTATTATGTTTAAATCAATGCTATTATAACTGGGCTTGCTAATGATAAGTTTTGTTATCAGGGAATGCATACTTGCATAGTATCTTTGGTGTTGAGGTATGGTTCAATTTTAAATATGAAAGAGTACATCTATTCTATATGTTCAATACATCTTTTTTAACATACTGTATTGCTTGTACCGAGCAGCAAATGCAAAAATTGTGGACGAAGGACTTTGAATTTGCCACTTCTGGGGGAGGTTTCCATTCTGTCTTTTGTAGTCTTGATATTCTGTGTGGTATTTGCTGTTGTGTGGGCTGCAAATAGGAAGGCATCTTACTCTTGGGTTGGCCAAGACATCCTTGTAAGCTATTACCTATTTATCTTCTCTAATTTTGTTCTTGTCTGCATTTTGTATTGTGAAGACTCCCATTGTGTATGCTGAATTGGCGTGCTTGCACTCTTTCACCTTATCAGTCGATTATATAATAGAAATCAGTAATTACCATTTCACTCCTTGAATCTTGCAAAATGGCACATATTTGCCAGATGAAACTCACACTATCTTTTACATTATATAAAAGTTTTACTAAATTCAAAATATTTATAAGATAACGTGCCATTGCCTTTTTAATTTTATGTTGTCTGTACAGCTTCTATGTGGAGACATGTTTGTGCTTGCATGTGTATTTCTCTATTTTTTCATTATATAGGGATACAGATCAAGAACTCCTAATAAAATATAAGAAAACAAATTTAATAACAAAATCTCTTATGCATTACATTCTCCCAGCTGAAAACAACTAAATAGAGGAACATTGTTAAATTCCTTAGATGCAGAAGCCCATAAAGAAGCCAAAAATTTTGCTCTCTCCAATTAATTAGGCTGATGTAACATGGGAAGCTGTGATATTTGGCTATTTTTTGGGCAGTTTGGACCAAAAGGAACTCACCCAATTTTTGAAGAAAATAGGGAAAATAAAATCTAAGTTTCTAAATGTCGATTTAATACCTATGCAGTTATTTTACTTGTATATGAGATGATACCATATAGTCTTCAACCATCTCCGTGGAAGAGATACTTCAGAAAATGCGGCAATTTTCGTTATATCTTAAATCCAGGACTTCACTTATTTTTATCCCTAATAAAAGCACAACAGAAATATGAAATTATTGAAATCTAGTACGGCAGATGTGTTTGGTCTTGTTTACAGGCAGTGGTGATGGTTTGTGGTTGTGTCATATTTTACAAGCGCCGACACTTGCTGACTGTGGGGTGAGGGTAAGGGTAAGGGTAAGGGACAGTTCCCATCCAGTAGGGACCCATGTGCTCAATTTTGCGAAGGTTTTGGATCTAAAGGTCTCAAAAAATTGAATGGGGAACCCAAGTTCTATATTTCAAAAAGGTTGGAGACCCCAACTGTTATTTTCCCTTATGATTTTAATTTATGGGGTTTTGGAATGGTTGGCTTGGATTTAGTGTGAGTCAGTGGTTTGACATTTATTTTGTTATAGGGCCTGATTATGTTTCTGTAATATAACTGTACTAGAAGCAGTTAAACACAAAAAAGAAAAAAAAAATGGTAGTTCAGCACAAACTACACCTAGAATTCAGTTGTTTTCAACTCTGCTAAATTCACACTCATAGATTTTGTGTGTGTGTGCACGTGGAGGGAATGCTCAAATCTATATGGAAGAAGGGGGAAGCTGGGAGTAGTAAACCGTTAGGAACGAAAGCTGGCCATAACTGCCTGCTCCCATTTGTTATGTTTTGCGATGCTCATGAGGATGTTATTTTCATTGTGTCATGGCTGCAAAATTTCATTTAATGCTATTTTAGTGAGCTTTGAAATTTTCTTAATTCGTTTTGTCCATTGAACAACCAGTCTTTGCTATTTATATGTCTATGTATGGTATTTTGACTACTTATTCAACAATTTTTAATCAGCACTTGCACTATTCCTTCTTTGGGGATCATTTTTCATAAAATTTTGTTTTGAATATTGATGGTCTCTGTGTCAGGGTATTTGTTTGATGATAACTGTCTTGCAATTGGCTCAATTACCAAACATTAAGGTATGTGGAGTGATCATACTTGATCAGTTGATCTTTACATGACTGACTTTTTGTATTGATCCACTTATAATTGCTTTTCTCTAGGTTGCCACAGTACTTCTGTGTTGTGCGTTTCTTTACGACATCTTTTGGGTTTTCCTATCTCCTTTTATATTCCATGACAGCGTTATGATTGAGGTGAGCATGTTTTTCTCAATTCTCCATCTTTCCTTTTTCTGTAACGTTAAGCAGCATTCAGTTTTTCCAAGCAGAAGACACTTCCTATAATATTTGGCCTTCAAACTTCAATCTCGCTAGAAAATTTATAACACATGTACTTTAGTGCTATACATTCCATACCTCGGTTTGGATTAAAACTAACTAAGCAACAAGTTAAGTGAGAGAAACTAAAAATAAATAATGATCATTAGAATAAATTGAACACAGACTTCTAGAATGGATATCTACAAGTTCCATCACTCTAATCATCCGTGTCAAACAATGACCCTTAGTTAGAATAAAATATGTCAGGAGTTGAGAGGATATGAAAAAGTTTGCAACAGACATTTTATGAGATTCTATGACCGGAAACTTTATTCTTTTTGGCAATCACACCTTTCTATATATTATAAAACTTTTTAATTGCGGATTATAATTCCCACATGAATTCTGACCCCATAGTGTTTGCTAGAAATCAATGAATCCTTCAACATAAATTGATATCTAGATGAAAGGTATACTATTTATTAAAGCACCTAGTGAAGGCATCTTTTTTCTGTGCAGTACATTGTTTTAAATGCATAAATTATGCTCACTGTAAGTGCAATATCAATTATTGTTTAAAAAATATAATCATATTGTATGTATATCAGCAATGCTATCACCCTTTTTTCTTCTCTAAACTGTCTAATCAAAGTTTCACAGATGCTTAAAATAGGCATCGCCTCTCTTTCTCCCCCCTCTCCTCCTCCTCTTCCTTCTTCACACCTAACTTGGCATGTCTTTGTTCTTGTGTTTGACACTTCAAATACAATTTGTTTATATGATACTTTACGCATTATCTCTACTTTATCTTAACCCTCTACTGGAGGAAGTTCATCTCGATCAATTTTAATCGTTTTCTTTTGTTGAGAATTGTGCCAAGTTGCTACATATATCAAAGGCTTAATTTGAGATAATCTTAACTAGGACAAACCTGAGTAAATATCCAACTTTATTCTCCCTGCTTTCATTTGGACTTTGTAAAGATGGTTTAGGCGATTTATCCTCACTGCATTGGGACTTACTGCAGATCTTGTACTGTAAGAGTTCAGGCATGCATATTACGCACGTAGTAATTTTTTGACATGTTTGTTGTATGTTGAACCACTTGATCTAGAAGCTAAAGGTATTAGAGAGCCACATGTATATAATTTAAATAATGACTTCAACATGTCCCCTTACGAGTAGGCGGAATTCATTTTTTCTATCAAAGTCTGTCACGTGCACAATTTCATTAAATTCATACCTCTGTCTACCGTGTTAAACAACTTGATCTAAAAGCTTGAGCTATTAGAGAGGCTACATTTATATCATTTAAGTGATGTCTTCAACAATGTCTGCTTCCCTATGGATTGCTTTTGCATTTTACATTGTCTGTCTTCCAAGTGAAGTTTTTCCAAGTGTCTTAATGTCATGGACTGATTTAAAGCTGTTATTGACTAGTTTTGGAAAAAACATTATGGACGTTTTCATTGCATTTCCTGTTCTACTTTGTGAACATGATATTATTCCTTCATTTAGGTTGCTAAAGGTAGTAAAAGTGGTGGAGAATCCATCCCAATGCTTCTGAGAGTTCCCCGAATTTCTGATCCTTGGAATGGTTATGACATGATAGGCTTTGGGGACATTCTATTCCCTGGCTTACTAGTATCTTTTGCAAATAGGTATCTTTTATAGCATTGATGGTATATTTAAACCTGACATCTTTTTTGAAATATACACCATTCATTTTTAAATGATACCACATATGCACTAAAACTTTGAAGCAAATTTGTGTCTGTACACTTAACATATGCTTATATATACTGTCATGTAGATGATCTTTTTTAAAATTAAATTTTAATTCATTTCAGCAATGACATAGTAAAGCTGTCTTGGGAATATCGATTGCATAAATAAGTAAATAAAAGAGATTAAATAATTATATTAAAATTGAATAAATGAATACTTTTTGGTGTTCAACTATTGTAGTAGACTAACGAAGTATGTAATGGATGTTTGTTGCAGATTCGACAAAGCAAATAAGAAGGGGAGACTAAATGGGTACTTCCTTTGGCTGACAGTTGGCTATGGTGTTGGTGAGTGTTCTTTTGAATTTTTTTCTTAATGTTGGTATTTACATATATATGGACTACATGTACGATCCATCAGAATACTAGAACTACATAAAATTCGTGTAATAACATAACACGTATTGCAATTATCTGGACTAATACTACATTGGAAATGTCTTCATTAGCTAGACTTTGTCTGTTTTTATTGTTTCTTACCCTTGGTTTTCTGTCAGTACGTAAGTTTATCTAAACATTTAAATCTACCTGTCACTATAGAGTTTTATAATAAAATATTGCTACTGGTTCTTTCTTTTTTCTTTTTAATCTTAAATACCATCAAGACCTAGGCAGGGTTTACGCTCCACCCAAACTCTAAAATTTGATATCTATGTGATTATGGAGTTCTTAAATAGAATATTGCCACTTCTTCTTCTTTTTAAATCCAAAATACCATCAAGACATAAGTGGGATTTTTACGCTCCACCCAAACTCAATGGGGGTTTGGATTCCCCAACCTTCTTCATCAATAATAATGAAGAATGTTACAAGCAGGAGGGGAACTTTCAATATCTTACCCCCAGAAGATCCATCAAGAGGAGGAGATAGAATTGTTCGAAAAGCAATAAACATGGATAGTACTACTTCCATTACAACTATAATCTAGAAATAATTTAGAAATAGACATATAGGTCTTGAACAAGTCCATCAAAAAAGGGCCAAGTGATCACTTCCATCAAGTAATAGAATATTGTATAATGAAACGGATATAATTGTAAACTCGGTGGATAGCTCATGTTTTAGTATATGATTTTGCACGTGAGGATTTAGGGTTATGACGTGACTTGTAGACTCATCTAATATGTGTATATAGCATCCCTTGCATTACAAGTCTGAAGCTAAGTGTGTGAAAGCAATAACTCGATATCCATTGTTGATTTGAGCTTGTGAGTGGTATAGATTTACTGCATGAAAAAGGACTGGCACCTCACTTTTCTTTGTACATCCCACCAAACTTGTACTGTCCACTGTACACCACTTCTTAGATGATTGCTAAAAAATTATAAAGGAAAGAAAATAACAGGTACAAATTACTAGTAGAGCAATGTAATGTTGAAATGACGGTGGATAGGTCATGACAAAAGATGCTTGATATTTTATCCTGGCAATCAGCTACCAGATTTCTCAGACAAGTCAAACATCCTTTCTCATTGATTAATTTTATTTGGAAACACAATTACACAAAATTCTATATTGAAAAAGAAGTTTTTGACAAATTTCGGGTGTTTCTTGGTGATACTGAAGCAATTAGTTTGTTGAACAGTTATCGAATTTCTAGGCATAAATTATAGGTTTCGGACCTTGAAAGCAAGGAGCTATTTTGGTTAGAGAGGAAGTGCTAGTGGTAAATTATGTGGTTATTATAATTAGTAGGCTGTTAATCAGTTTAAAATTTTCTTTCTACAGGTTTTAGGAGTATCTATTTGTAGATTTGTCATAAAATTTTAAATTTGAGAAGAATTTCATTTATGGTCCTTAGCAATCGAGAAGAAATTAGAATTAATTAGTAGAATCCTAGGTGAGAGTTGTATATCGTATAATAGTTGGAGTATTGGAGAAATCTTAGATTGTTGAACAGGCTTTTTCCTTATTTTAGTAATTATATTATCGAAAATTTAGTGATGCTTTCTTTTTTATTTTCCATACATCTATAATTGTAAATTCTCCTGTTTACTTAATCTTCTTTTCCCTAATTTCCAATGTTAAAAATGCTTATTCAGTTAATAAGGTATTTTATCACCGCGAGGCACGGCGTAAGCCTCAAGGCGCTTTGAGGCTTAAGCCTCATGATAGATCAATAAAAGCATTTAAAAGAATATCAAAATATGCTCATAATAAACCATAAACCCTCTTTAAATATCCATAATAAAACTAGTTAGCAAAATTAGAAGTCTAATTTGCAAACAAATAGTAAATAGATCAAGAAAAGAAAATAACAAGTTCTTGAATTATTAATAATGTAGCATAATTATAATCCATTACTAAAAGTGAAGACAACTCAAAAAGATCTCATATCATTACTACTAATATGATCTTTAAAGGAATCATTAACATCATCGTTATCATCCCCATTGTAAGTAAGTTTTTTTCATGCTTCATCATATACCTCCATTTGCAATGGTGTATTGTGCTTCCCTTTTTCCTGACATGTAGGTAAAAAAATAAATAAAAATAAAAGAGCAAATCAAACAATTTATATTATAAAGTATTAACTCAAAAAACTAAGGCCAATAGTTAGATGTTTGAAAAATTCAAGGCAAACGAGTGAACACCTAAGTTGGTTTGTGGCTCAGATTGAGGCTGTAAGCCTCATAATTCAAGGTTTAAGCCTCAATAAATCGAGGCATATGCCTCACAAATGGCATTTAAGGTGTGCATTTTCAGGCGTTTTATGACAGCGTCACGTGAGGCGGGATTCAAGACTTAAGCCTCTCATAGTTTTGAACCAAGGCTGATTGTAGCATGCTAATCTAGTTTGATCATTCTAACAGAAATTATTTTCATTCCCAAAACTCTAATAACTTGAATCAGAACTATTACAGGAAAAAACCCCCCACAATGCTGGAAAACTATCATCCTGAAAAATTCTCAATATATTCATGGAATACTGTTAAAGCACCTCAATAGAAAGTGAGCAGCCTTTGATTTCGACCAGAAAACTCGTAATGCCGAAGTCTAACACTTTCAATCTTTTTTCGTTGACCCTGTAACCAGTTTGAAATATAATATAAAACCTGCCAACAATTCAAGATAAAAGTTATCTTGCATTGGTTGTTGTGAGGAGATTAAGAAGTTCAGTAAATTTCTGAGAGTCGGTGAAAGTTTGGAAAGTAGAAAGCCAATAATTCAATTATTATATTGGATAGATAATGGAACTGATAAAGAGAGTGGTTCAAAGAAAAAGGGATGTCGTAGATCTCCGATTCTCTAACTGGTTTCTAACTGCCATCTGGCATCAGACAGTTCTGGAAACAGATGCTCTACCCATATGAAGAAAAAATAAATGAAGGAAAAAATAAGTTATTTGGATGGGTTGAGGAGTGCCCTTAACTTGTTATACTAGTTTACATAGTAAATTAATAGACAAAATTTATATTATGATGAGTCTTATAATAGATTTGGAGAAGCTACAGAGTGAGTTTTGTGTAAATCATTTTGGTCTTGCCGTAAACATGCACTTGGTAGTTGGTCATATGTCATTTTATGTATGGTGCCTATATTAACTTTCTAATTAGTTTTCTATATTTTACATACGCTCATGCTTCAATTTTTGGTTTGAGATGGACACTTGAAAAGTACAATCAGCTAGAATTATGTTCGATATATAGTGTGTAAAATGTCTACCTTAAGGATGGTTTTTACTTATACTCAGGGAGAAGTGATCTTGTTTTATCTCACATTATTCATAGAGTATACTAGTGTTTATTAAATAATGTACATTACTGTCCATTATTATCTTCTTTGCTTGGTCAATATTCAAATATTTTTCTTGGTTCGTAGTGCATTTGATGGCAAAAATGGTATTGCACAATGTAGTTTCTCAATGACATTTGTAATGGTTACTGCAGGTCTATTTTTCACATACCTAGGCCTGTATCTAATGAATGGGCATGGACAGCCCGCTCTACTCTATCTTGTTCCATGTACACTAGGTATGAATTTTGGACTTCCATTTGGACAATCTTTTCTGATAACGAGTTTTGTTGGAGACTAAATATAAATAAATAAATGTGTTCCCTCTCTATTAGTTTAAGCTTTTAGATGTGATGTTTCAACACAACATTAGAGTAGGGAAAGTCATTAGTTTGAGTATTGCCGCCACTATTTATGAAATTTTTTTATATGTCAGGCCTGTTAGGCCATTGATAGAAACGGAAAATTATTAATTAGTCCTACACGTAGGGGGGGCGCATGTTGAAAAAATTTCAAATAAATAGATGTGTTCTCTAAATGCTCAAGCTTTTAGATGAGGTAGTTCAACTAATTCATATATTTTTCTGTGTCTTGAGTTTTAACCCTCCTCTTCAACTGTAAAACTCAGGACTCTGTGTCATATTGGGTTTGGTGAGACATGAGCTGAAACAACTTTGGAGTTTTGGTGCTGAGTCACCAGAACTCAACCCAAATGCTGGACAGGCTTGACACACTCACCTGGTTACTTTACTTATGGGTTCAACAGATGAAGGGGCCACCAATTATAAACTTGTCTTACAATGGTGTTCTTCTTAGAGCTTTGTAGGTCAATTCAGGTAAAACCAGAACCTTTATGCAGCATTCACATCTCTCTAAATGTGTGATTACTTACATTATATCTGTTCATGATATCTTCTCCTCTCATATGTATGCTTCGTTGGGGCTTAGTATTGTAAAATTGACCAAGATCTCAATCGATTCTTTTCCCATCTCGCCACTTATTTTCTTTTAGAATAATGGAAAGGTAATGTGCTTTTTTTGTGGCATGCAAAAAACATGCAACAATAAGTAGTTACAAACTTCTTCAGAGCCTTTAAAAAGTCCTGGTACTATCTTCATTTCATTTATTTAGCTTTTTGAACTGATAATAGGTTTAGGAAGGCATACAATTAGAATCATTTTAGTTCCGAGGTTGCCTGGTGCAAAATGAAAGTATGCAAGTGTTACCCATGTCCCCAGGCTCGAAAGATTGTTTTTTCCTAGTACTGTCAGCATCTAGACATAATTAAGATTGTTTGTACATAAGTACTTTGCTCAAGCAATGAATAATATCTTTAATGGTTTTCCTGTTGCAGACTACTATAACTTTCCAAGGTTCATATTTTTGGCTTGTCCAAATCCTGAAGTTTTGCTTCAAATATTTGTAGTATGATGCAGTTTGTGCTGAATCCAATAGTTCATTTCTACTGAAGTTTTCTTATTGCTCATCCTGCCCCCACCAGGTCCATATTAACTTTTTTAAGTGTATATATGTTGTTTGACGTTGTATAGTTTATACTCCACATGGCCATTTAGGTAAAGGCAAATATACCATTATCGAGACAACAAGAGCACATCGACACTACAACAAATAAAAAATTAAACATTGTTCTCAATAAATTTAGTCTGTTATGAGTTTATTTTTGTTATTCTATTCGGTTTATTACTAAATTTAACACCTGTAGTTTTAGCAATCATACTTGATTATGTAAGTGGTCATGTAATTGACCGTAAAATATTGGTTAGATGTGCATAACTATCATAATAAGCAACTTATTTCAAGTCGACATGAAAAAACTATTTAATCTATGACAAACTTCACTGGAGAGCAAGTTTTTTAAGCTTAGCCAAACATAAACTTCATGCTAGACTAAGCTGCCTACTTTTAAGGGCATTTTATAATTAGGATAAAAGGTCTTAACTCAATAGTTAATTAGTAAATAAAGGAAAATATCAAGTTAATGAATTTTTATATTAAATTGGGTATGGAAATTTTGTTTCAGATTTTAAACACTTGATACCAAAAAGGACATGCAGAATTGTTGGTGAAAATTTTTAGAGTAATAATACAATTTATTTAGAAATAAATAATATAATGTATTTAAACTGTATTTCATTGTAATAAGTGAAAAAAGAGAATATAAACTCTCAATCTAGCAATGAATTGACCAATGTACACTCCAATCCTCGTGAAAGTTTCAGATTTTATCTTATTTACAAGACTATCTTTGTCCATTCTGCTTTACTAATTCTCTTTTACTTCATTATGAGAAATTTACGTACCGTGATATTTTCTTACTAGAGACCAACTTGTTATGCAAGAAATGTATAGATCATAACTACGTCGAGGCGCGACAAAAACCTCCTCAACCGAACCACCGATATTGTCGAGCAACCAAAAATCCGCAACTTTGTAAATGCTCTTGGGTATTACCGAATAAAAGTTTTAAACTTTCAAATTAATATGGTTTAATTCATATTCAGTTTTGATCATTTATTGTAATTTCAAAATTTATACAAAATCAGCCTTGTAATTTAATATTTAAATGATATAAATTTTCATCATTGTTTTGAGACTTGAGATAGAACTTTGAAATGAATATATACATACCTTTTTCTATATATCTTATAAATTTGGCAACTGGATAAAGAGTTATTTTATCCTATGGTGAACTCATTGAAGGAGAATTTTCTTTAAGCTAAGTACAGCCACTAGTGCCGATAATATCCACATTGAGGGAAGGTACACGATTTTAAGTCAACATGTTCTCCGACTATAAATGACATGCTTTCTTAGTTCTTAATTTCTATTTTATTTGTTATTAACTTGTACTGTTCATATTGCGATTGTCTAATTTTACACATAAGAATCACATATACCCAATAAGCTAAAGTATTTATGGGTAAATAATTGGTCTTCAAATGCAAAATCACATTATATTCGATTGTTAATCATTTAGTTTAGTACATGATGATGCTAACATTTAGTGTTGATATATACATTATTGAAGTATAATGTGCATTATTGAGAATTTTTTTTTGGAAATCATGTTTTAAGATTACATCGTCATCATCAATCACAAATGGCGTAGTTTTTATCGAAAACAATTAGTTCACAAACGTCAACAACATCCACCTTAAAGATACCACGTAAGACTCAATTTTCAGAGGTCGCAAAATTGAATATAATCTATACTCAAAATAAACAGTAATAATCATTTTGATCACGAATAAGTAGTGAATAAATTGATGTCTCACATTGAATATATTCTACACAACGAGCATAAACATGAAATAAGCACAACTAAGTCTGTTGCCTAAAAAAAAAAAGATTGAAGTAAGGTTACAATCTGATTACATTTTAAACTCGAAATGAGCACAAAATAAGTATGTTGGTCGCAATGAGCTATTAATATATTGAGGTCAACGACTGAATATATTGTTCGCAATGAGGATACAAAATAAGTACAATTAAGTTTGTCGGTCACAAATAAAGAAATGAATAAGCAATGCGTTTTTCAGCATAGTGAAGATTATTGAAATCACATTTTAAATCACCAGCTCGCTACAGTCATTAATTGAAAATGGAGATGTCACAATATATACTCAGCAGAATGTAGAAATCACAATCAAATTGTTAATCCACATTCGATCTTTTCATTGTAAATTTACCAATAGTAACAAACTAATTATTATCATAATAAATGTACCTCTACAAATTTCGACAAATAAAAATAGATTCAATGAAAATTCCAGAATTGTTACAAAATAGGTTCATCAATTTTGGAAAATTCTTTTTGTTTTCTCCGCTCCTAATCGAAATATTGACCGTATATGATCGTCAACGATTTACAAATGAGAGATGATGTTATTCAATTTTAGGAGAGATGAAGTTGATCAATTTGTGGGAAATTTAGAGTCCAATGAGTATTTCTCAACGAAAGATGAAATTGTACAATTTCTTTCTGTTTTGATTGAAGGTGAGGGACTGATTGGCTTTATTTTTTAAAGTGATAAGTTGCGAGAGAATATCTTCAATTATCATGTAACAACCCTTAATTTAAGTATGATTGATATGATTTTTTTTTCCAAAGATTCATTTCATATAATTTGAACTTAGAAAACTTACGCACACAATTTTTTTTTTTTTTTTAAATCTTTCATTTCAATTGTCAGGAAATATGAATTTTCTTTCAAAAATCACGTGCCAACCTCCGTTCCTTCCATTCCACACCCACCTCCTATTGCAAAAACCCTAACTCCAGTTCATCCATGATTAGCTTCACAAAAGGTGGAGCGCGTGTCACTCGTCCTCTAGCACTGACAGTTGGGACAACAGTGGAAGGTGTAGGCGGAATCTCATAAACTCGAACAACTCAACTAGCGGCAAAGGCTTGAGCTACAACGATGCATGAGGAGTCAAAGAGATGAAGTAGCTATGGCGTACGCCAACATAACAGAGGATATGAGGGGGTGCCTCAGAGGATCTGGAAGAAGAAGGCGATTGGTTGAAGTTGGAGGTGGTGGTGCTGGTGGGTTGTGGATTTGAGAAGGTTGCTACGTTTTAGGTGGTTCATGACTAATCATTTAATTAATCCGGCCCCATTCGAAAATTGGTATCAAGCCATGTGCATAATTAATTGTTACGCTTGTGAAATGCATATTTTAGTTATCACTGCTGAATATGCTATATATAAATCGCGTAAATACTTTTATGAAGATTCTATTGATAGGAATCTTAACCGAAAAATAATTACAAAAAATAAGTTGAGCATGATAGATTCCCTAAATAAATATGAATATGATGTTA
>CADEPD010024055.1:0-22925 GCA_902829195.1 Fraxinus dipetala | reverse complement strand
CAAAGATGTGGCCAAATAAGCTACTCAATTCATGAACAAATGCATTCTTATGGGATCTTGTGCTCTCTTTCCTGAAGTAAGTTAAAACTATTCAAAGCACAACCCGATCATGTTTCTATTCCAAATTAATATACAAAGTAATGCATTCAATTACACGATTTTTTAGGTAATTGTACATGACATATATGTTATTCTTAATATATATTGCCTACTTGTTAACTTATTATGAACCTCCTGAAATTATAACAAGTAACGAATTACATAAATGATGGTCAAACAATTAAATAATACAACAAAGCATAAAAGATCAATCAAGAATACAAATAAACTAAACTACTTGGTATTTGAATTAGAAATAAGCAATAATAAGATTCATTTTCATCCCAACGCAAAGAAAATCTAGCCTAATATGATTTTAAAGATATAACAACAAAAAGATTAAAAATCATCACCTGCAATTTATAGATACAAAAAGAAAATGTGGAATCTATTTCTTATTCTTGATCTTCAATCCCAAACTTTGATTCTTCAAGTTCTTAATATTTCTTGCCTTGGATTCCTCTCTAGGTTTGATCTTCTCTCCTAAAAGATGTTGAATTAACTCTTTGAATAATTTTATAATAGGAGTTGAAATGAGAGGTTAGAAAGAGACCTCATCCAAATGTTTAGCCCTTATTCTGTATATATAGTGGTCAAAAATTAGGTTAAAATCGTGTCAAATTTATGTTCCAAAAGTGTTTGCATCGTAGAAGGAAAGTTGTTCCATTCTATCGAGATTAAGCCCATGCTCACGCATGATATATTTCGTTGCTCACGCATGGTGATAACAAATCAGATTTGAGTCTAAACTTTTATGTCTTGCGCTTGCTAGTGCGCTTGTATGGGCAACCTAAGTTTGGGACCAATTTCAATTGGTCCCTGAACTTCTTCCAAAGTATGAGTTTGTCCTTATTCATGCAATTTCACTCCTTTGTCTTCTATTCTAGTCCAAATTTCAATTGACTACCCACACTCTTCACCTATCAATATGTGATTCGAATCAACTATTGGATATTTTCGATTTGGTCCCCAAGCCTTGGAAATCATCAATTTTCGTCGTTTTTTCATACCTTTATTTCAATGTCACTTTCAATCATTGAGTTTTACCTAAAAAATAATAAATACACAATATTAAGCTATAACTCATCAAACGTACTCCCAAATACTCCAATTTAATAGTCTAAATAAATGTATAAATTATGCTTATGAGTTGTGCATGCAACTGTAATTGTAATTGTAATTGTATTGAAACAGTTATGTTGACTTAAAAAATGACTAAATCATTTTTGATCAACTTAATTGCTTGATCAATTGAGGTAATTGAGCTAAAATGTTAGAAGGAGTTTATTCATTAATTGGAGTGTTTGTAGAAAGTATCTTGAGAGTATCTTGGAGTGATGACACCACTCAAGAGACACGTGTTAAAAATTACAATGATGATATTTCTAGATGATAATGGGCATAGTCCAAGCTCACCTATCATGAGTAGAGCTGTATTATAACTGTCGAGCTGACCTAAAACAAGCTAACCGATCATAGGTAGAGCTGACTACTAGTGGTTGAGCAGACTAACATGGGTAGGTCTAATTTGGTGATCTCTTAGTCCTTTTTTTAAATGATTATTGAATCTTCATAAGTATTCCTTAAATTAAGGCAAATCCGAGCTAGTTCTATGAGTTCAAACACCAACAAATGTCCCCTAAGGTCTAGACATTTACTTCAGTAAAGTTCAGACCTTTATTTTTCAGTTCGGAGTAACTACGATCCTGCTTTTTAGAAGTCTGTCTATCACAAGTTGGTTCATAAATGAGGTTTGATTAATGACTTTAGCCTTTTCCAGGACATACTTTTATTACATAATACTTTCCTCCAATTTAAGGTAATGAATCCACGCTTTGAGTTTGTTAGCGTTAAAAAATGATTAGGTCGATTTTTTTTTTCAATTTAAGTAATAATTTGTAAGAGGTATATTGTTGAAATAGTAAAAAAAATGAGTGTTTGCATTGAACCTCAGCTGTATTATCGACCTAGAAGTGTGTGACACCTTTCAAATTTAGGATGCTGATTGGTTGTTGAGGTCGGCCAAACAAATCATCATGACTAACGTCATGATTACCATCACCTGGGTAATCATTGCTAATTTCTGATTAGTTGAAATGAGGTGTGACGTCATATGTGCCATTTTTCGATTTGGGAGTGGTCATCTGGGTGAAGATGACATCACTTAGGAGAAAAATATTTAGAATTGTAATGCGATGTTTCTGAAAGATGGTGGGCATGGGCTGAGCTGACTTGCCATAGGTCGAGCTAACGTGTTTGGGTTGAGCTCATGTAGTAGAGCTGACATGTCATGGGTCGAACAACTGGGTGATCTATTAGTTCATCTTCGTTGAAGTGATTTTTAAATCTTTATAAGCTCTCTTTCTTAAATTAAGGTAAACCCGAGCAGGTATTATAAGTTAGGACACCAACAAATGTCCCCAAAGGTTTGGATGTTTACTTCAGTAAATTTCGGACCTTTATCTTCCAAGTCGGAATAACTAAGATCCTGCTTTTCAGAAGACAGTCAATTGCGAGTTGGTTTATAAATGAGGTTTGATTACTGACTCTAGCTTTTTCCAAGTTGAGTTTTTGTTACAGAATCCTACATCCAATTCTAAGTGAGGTATGTGCATTCTGGGTTCATTTTTGTTCTTCTTGCCTTTTTTTATTTTATTGTATCTTTGCAAATCCAAATCTCACGATGAGTAGTTTTAGGAAAATTTACCAATCATACAATTATTCCAATTGATAAAAGAGGAAGGTACCAATAGAGGATGAGGCCCATTGGTACGATGATCGAGGGCTAGCTCTTCCAACTACATTCCTAGGTCAAATTTGGACAAACTCACAAAGGGCCTGCGTGATAAACCCAGTTCTACCTCACTCTCTTACAAATTCAGCTCACCACTTACCCAGAGTTAGACTTATCATGAACTCTTTGGGCTAAATGATCACGAATGAGTCTCATATAAAGATAACAATTTATATTGTGTCGTCGAAGAGTAGGCTTTGTGCCACTGAAGAGAAACCTTTTGTCTAAGTGCTACAACACTTATAACCTTAGATTGTAATGCTGAATAGTAGGCTTTGTATCACTGAAAGGTGAGCTTTTGTCAAAGTGTTGCAGCACTTACAGTCTTACGTGCTACTAAAAAGAAGGCCTTGTGTTGCCAAAGAGAAGGCTTTTATCTAAATGTTGCAGCACTTATAACCTCAGCTCGTCCCACTGAAGAGCAGGCTTTGTATAGCTTAAGAGTGGGCTTTTGTCTAAGTATTGTACCATTTACAACCTTAACTCGTGCTACTAAAGAGGAGGCTTTGTGTTGCTAAAAAAGGGCTTTTGTCTAAGTGTTTTAGCACTTATAACCTTAGATCATGTTGCTAAAGAGCAGGCTTCATGCTTTTGAAGAAATGGCTTTATTCAATATTATTCTTCTAATATTGATTGGTTTGGCACCTGTTTTATTGAGGTGAGCTTATACTATGACATTTGATAGTATATTTTCTTGGCACCTCGACTTTTACTGGTAGTATTTTTTGAGATATTCTGCATTCCAATGGTATATGAGAGATGTGCCTTGTATATGTTCTAGCTTATAAGTCCCTTTTCGTAGAAGTTTGATTATTTTGTAAGGTTCCTCCCAATTAGGGCCTAGGGATTTGAGGTTGAGATCCCTTGTAGTGAGGAAGACCTTCTTAAGTATGAGGCCATCGATCTCAAACTTTCGTTTGCATACTTTTTGGTAGTAGCACTAGGCACTTCTCTATTTGCATACTACATTTTTGAGCTCGAATTCATTCCTTTTTGAGTTTAAGTGGTTGCCTCATTTGCTGTTTTGGTTGAATTGAGGGGTCGATGATGAGCTTGTGGCCAATGACCTTTGGATCGATTCTCCCATGGCCTTTGTGAATCCATGTAACACATCTTGGTTTTGGTGGATGAATTCTGAGCTGACAAGGATTTTATACAGCTCTCTCACGGGTTCAATTCTTCTATTATATATTCTTACCTAGGATCAAGTGAGTCGAGTTTAGAATCTGCCATCTAGACTAAATCATTTTTTATCAACTTAATTGCTTCATTGAACGAAGTAATTAAGTTGAAATAGTAAAAGAAAGAGTTTATTCATTAACTGGAGTGTTTGTAGATAATATCTTGAGAGTACATGAGTTCTGTCCTTGGAAGATACCATTTGCCCCTATATATATGTCTTTATATCAAGTAATTTGACTGCCTAATGTTATATCTGCTACAGTCCAAACTAGAAGTGTGAACTACCACCCAGTTTTAAGGCTATTGATTGGTTGTTAAGGTCAGCCGAATAGGTCATCATGGTACTTAGGTCGTAGTTGTGGCTTAGGTCATGATTAACTGTCACATAGGTAATCATTGCTAATTTATGGTTAGTTAAAATAAGGTGCTATGTCATGTGTGCTACTTGTTGCTTTGGGAGTTGCCATCTTGGGGGTGTGACTCCACTCAATAGACGTGTTCAGAATTGCAATAAATAATGTTTTTGGATGATAGAGAGCATAGACCAACCTGACCTGTCATGAGTAAAGTTGTCTTGAAACTGGTTGAGCTAACCTAACACAAGCTGACATGTCATAGGTAGAGCTAACATATCATTGGTGGAGTTAACCTAACTTGGATAAAGCTGATACAATGATATCTTAGTCAGTCCTATTTGAAGTGACTATTGAATCTTTACAAGCTCTCCTTAAATTAAGGTAAGTCCGAGCTTGTTTTGTAAGTTCGGACACCAACAAATCCCCTCTACTATAAAAGAGGGAATCCCTTGTGCACTTTTCATTTTTGTAGCACTTGTGTTCACACTCGATCCGGATGGTACTGTTCAGAAATAAGTTTACATAAAAATATGACTAAGCATTGTTTATTTGTGCACCCTCCATTTCACACTGAAACTGGTTCCTCACTATTCATGAACTTGTTTAATTACTATTCACAAAATATCTTCCAACTCCACTCCACTTTATTACTTGCTTTGCTTTTTTGCAACTATCACCACTATTTATCTTTCTTCTCCAGTCAAAACGAAAGTAAAGCAATTAAACTTTCAGTCTGCCTCACCTTCGTTTCTCCTTCCTCACGGCAGAGATAACCTATATAGAGATTCAAAGCTAATAGGTCTGTAGCTAATTTAATTCTAGGAATTTCTTTTATCTTTAAGGGTGTTTTCTTTATATTTTGCCTTCAAACATCAATGATTTGGGAGAATCCAAGTGCCAATCAAAAGTATCCATCCACTATGTAGATAATCAGTATGATCACCATCTTGAGGTCCACCGCGCCAATTCCGCTCACGATCCCTTCTTGCAAAAAAACTCCGGTGTAGATGCCTGTGCATACAAGTACGTAGAGTTACCCTTTTACACATGTTAATTGAGATATTACTACAATGGATATTATTTTTTTAATGGAAGTTAGTGATTATAGTGTATGGAGGGATAATTATGTGATATATGGGGCTACGTAAGATTGTACACTAAGGTTCTAGGGTTTTAGGTTTGTGAGTTGCAATGTAAAAAGAAATGAAGGAATTTGGATTACACTAACTATTTGCTTTATGTTTATATTGATTACCAAAGCACAACTCAGATTGCACATATATGAATACCCCAAGTTTTGGTATTGCTCATTTTTTTATTTTCATAAAGTTCAATAATTATAGTTCCTAGCTATGCATTTTTTGTCAAACTGCGTATATCAAAAGAAATTTTTTAAATGGACTTTGATTATGTAAATTACTTGAAAGATATTGTAGACTTCAATTAAAGCAATGAGGGTCTTTGGATATGCAATCTTGGAGGATTTGAAATCTTAATTTCTTACAAATCCCCAAAACTCCAGCCCATCACCCCAACCAAGCAGAGGGTGAAAGGTGGGGGAGGGGGGAATCCCATATGGCACGTTGATATATTAATTTGAAAAATGGAGGTTTCAAATGAAACCCAAACATTCTTTGGCTCACTGTAGTGTTTACTTGTAGCCCAGTAAAATGAAAAGGAGAAAAGGGCACATAATTTATGATATACAAAGATCGAATTACAAATTACAGATCAAAAACTTTAAAAACCCTAATACATCAAACTATACAAAGTAACCACTGAACATCGAAGGCTCCACAGAAAATAGGCTCAGAACATCAATCTAAACTCCTTCAACACTATCAAGCCCAGATTCACACAGAAACCTCCCAGTCAAATAAGTAAACACTAAGCTACTATCATAAGACCGAAGAATTCACCCTACCAACAAAGATAATCTACAAACTCACTGATTTCACAAAGAAAATGACCCAAGAAACGAATTCATGAACCAACTTCACATAGAAGAAGATGAAAACGAGAGAGCACTCAGAAGTCACCAGAAGAACGAGAGAATACCAAAAGAATAGAATGAATCTAGAAGCCCTTGGAAACCCACAAAATATCAAGAACTCGAGATGGAGTAGATCTCATCCAACGACTCAGAGCAGCTAAAGATTTAACTTGGTTTGGACCGGAATTCGGCCTGGTTTCACTAGGCCAACTTTAACTGAATTAAGTTATATTGGAATTGGTTGAAAGCCAATCATCATCGCCTTAAGTGGGCTAGACCATAGCATCACAGCCTCACAATCTCCACCTTGATGCCAGTGGTCAATCCGGTAGCTTAATACTATCCTAATTTAGATAAACAGCTTCATTGGATCACCATCCAAAGCATTAAGATCAGAATTGGTTCCTGCACTAAACAAATCACCAGTATCAATTTTCAACAGTTGCAAACAAGATTTAAACTTGGCAAGAGGCAATACCTTTGTACCCATATTAGCTGGATTAAATTGGGTAGCAATTTTCTCAAGTAACAAAGTATCTTTAGCAACAATATCTCTTATGAAATGTAACTTAACATCAGTATGTTTAGTTCTTTCATGAAAAATAGGGTTTTTGCATAAATGTATAGCACTTTGATTGTTAGAATATAATGTCACAGGATTAGACAATTCGTTAATTTCAGATAGTAAACCTTTTAGCCATAAAGTTTCCTTTATGGCCTCAGTTGCAGCCATATATTCTACCTCAGTAGTAGACAAAGCAACAACATGATGTAATTAAGATTTCCAACTTATACATGTTCCACACAAAGTAAACACATAGGCAGTAGTAGATTTTCTATTATCAACATTACCAGCAAAGTCAGAATCAATAAAACCTTTATGTACTACACCATCATTGAAGGCAGAAAAACATAATCCTAAATGTGAAGAACCTTTCAAATACCTTAATAACCATTTTAATGCAGTCCAATGTTCTAAACCAAGATTATCCATGAATCTAATAAGTGTACTAATAGCATGAGCCATATCACGCCTAGTACAGACCATGGTATACATTACAGAACCTACAGCATTAGCATACGATATCTTTTCCATTTGTTTTATATCAGATTTATTTACAGGACATTGGTCTTTACTCAATTTAAAATGGCTAGTAAGAGGTGCAGACACAAATTTTGAATTATGCTTAGCAAATCTAGTTACCAACTTATCAATGTATGCAGATTGTTTCAAAATCAGAATTCTATCATGCCTTTTCCTAGAAATTTTTATGCCTAATATCTTCTACGCTTGCCCAAGATCTTTCATTTCAAATTCAGCATTCAAAGATCTTTTAATTTCATTAATGACATATTATGTCTAATTAGAAGCATATCATCCACATACAAGAGTATAAAAGCAATAATAGTATTTTCATCATCTCTTCTAAAGTACAAGCAATGGTCAAATTCACTTCTTACAAAACCAACAGAAGAAACATAAGTATCAAACCTTATATACTATTGTCTTGGTGATTACTTCAAACCATATAATGATCTTTTTAACAAACAAACATGATCAGATTTAGTTTTATCAATATAGTCAGGTAGTTGTCTCCTTACTTCATCAAGATCACAATGTAAAAATGCAGTTTTTACATCCATTTGTTCAAGTTCAAGAATATAATGAGCAACAAGAGCTAACATAACTCTAATGGTAGTATACTTAATCACAGGAGAAAAGATCTCATTATAGTCTAAACCTGCCTTTTGTGTAAAGCCCTTAGCCACTAGTCTAGCCTTAAACCTTATAGGCATCTTCTTAGTGTTACCCTCCTTAATACGAAAAATCCACTTGTAATCTGCAAGGGGTTTACCTGCAGGTCTAGGGACCAAAATCCAAGTCTCATTCTTAATCAAAGAGTCCATCTCATCATTCATAGCAATCTTCAATTCCTTAGATTGCTGATTAGACATAGCTTCTTCATAGGATTTAGGCTCCCTAAAGACCAGATCTTGATAAGAAAGTAAGGCTAAAGTCAGGTAGTTTCTATACCTTATAGGTTCTCTAATCTCTCTCATAACTCTATCCCTTGTCAATTGATAGTCATTACCCTCAACACCTTGCTCTTCCACAACATCCTGAACATCATTTTCTTCTCTATCATCATCTGAAACATCATTTTTAGCCTCTGTTTCAAGATGTTCAACATCACCAGGTTGAGAAGGCAAGCCAAGCTCCACCTACAACTTGGTCTTTTAACTCCCTACCCCTTCTACAGACTTATCAGACCCTTTTCCCATCAAACATAGCATATTTTGCTCATAAAAAATAACATTTTAGCTGATAATGATCTTAAAACCACTAGATTCTCTACTCCACAGCCTATAACCCTTCACCCCATCAGGATAACCTAAGAAAACACATTTCTGGGCCCTAGGTTCTAATTTTCCTAAATTTTGGTGAGAATAGGCAGCACATCCAAACACTCTCAGATGTGAATAATCGGGTGCAGATCTAGTCCATTGCTCTTCAGGTGTCTTATCACCTAGAACACTATAATGAGTTCTATTAACAATGTAAGTGGCTATCATCAAGGCTCCCCCCATAAGGTTTTGGACACACCTGACCCAACAAGCATGCACCTAACCTTCTCTAATAAAGTGCGATTCATCATCTCAACCACCCCATTCTGCTGAGGGGTATAAGGAGCAGTTTTATATCTCCTAATACCATTCTCAGAACAGAAAAGGTCAAACTCAACATTACAGAACTCTAGACCATTGTCAATCCCAAGAGTCTTAATTTTCTTCCCAGTCTGGTTTTCTATTAATAGTTTCTAGGTCCTAAACTTCTCAAAAATCTCAAATTTATGTTTCAAGAAATAAACTCAAACCTTCCTAGAATAGTCATCAATTAAAGAAAGAAAGTATTTACTTCCCCCTTGAGTGATAATGGATGAGGGTCCCCACAAATCAGAGTGAACAAAATTCAAGGACAGAGGTAGATATGTGCTTTCCTGTGTTAAAATGCAACATGTGTTGTTTTCTTAAGGTGCAGTTTTCATAGAAAGGAATTCTAGATATAGAATCCTTTCCAAAAACACCCTTCCTATGAAGGATACTTAGGCCCTTTTCACTTATATGACCCAACCTCTTGTGCTACTTTAAAGTGCATCAAGATCAACATTAGAAGACTCAGCCAACCCACTAATCACAGCCCTAGCCTTAGCAAAATAAATCCCATTTCTCTTAATACCTTTAAACATCACAAGAGATCCTCTCATCATCTTTAATAAACCATCACCCACCTTTCCTAGCAAACCTAAATCATCCAAACTTCCCATTAAAATCAGGTTCCTGGACAATTCAGGAACATATCTTACCCTTTCCAAGGTAAAGATATAACCATTTTCAAATTTCAATGTAATCTCACCTATGCCTTCAACTCTACAAACAATATTGTTGCCCATCACAACTTCTCCACCATTTACCTCCTTAAAAGAATTAAACCAGCTTCTTTTAAGAGACATGTGGAAAGTGCAACCAGAATGTAGGATCCATTCATGGATCTGGTTCTCACTATCAACAATATTGGCAGAGTCACAGTCAGGAGAATGTTCAGTCACAAGACATCAACAGAGTTAGGATCACTAGGTTCCACCAGATTTTCTTCATCTGTCCCTTTATTTTTATCTCATTTTTCCTTGTAAAACAGTCTTTTATAAAATGATCAGTTTTCCCACACCCATAGACTTCTTATTCCCAGTCCTAGACTTAGAACTACTACTACCCTTAAACTTCTTCTTATTATTGTTCTCCTGATTGCTAGTGCCTTCTTAGTTCCCATTAAACCTACTTTGAGTCCTACCCCTCACAAACAGAGTCTCAGGCCCCCCATTCCCTCTCTCATTCCTAAGTTCAAGCTCTCTACTCCTTAATGAATTTATAAAAATGTCAGAGCTCAAGGTATCTCTACCATATTTTATGGCAGCCTTGACATCTTTATAGGTATCAGGAATGACATTAAACAACACAACAGCCTTATCCTCATCAGAGACTTTATCATCAGCATTGGTGATATCTTGAATCAGTTTATTAAAAACATCAAGATTGTCTTCTATGTCGTTAGATGTATCTAATTTAAAACTGAAAAACCTCTCTAACAAGAACAACTTATTGGGCAAGGACTTAGCTAAGTATAATTTTTCTAACTCATCCCATAAGGCTTTAGCATTTTCTTATAGACCTACTTTCCTTAACACTTAATCAGATAGATACAAAATAATAGATGCATATGCAAGTTCATCAGCTTCAGAAATCTGATCAGCTGTCATAGTTTCAGGAAAAGTTTGTGTTATTGCTTTAGAAATCTTTTGTTGAACTAAAACTACTTTCATCTTTTGTTGCATTTTCCATCAAAAACACCAAATTCAAAAGCATGTGTCATGATTTTATTTTTAAGAAATAACACAAAGTATTTCAAGAAAATAGTAAAACTATGACAACTTGAAACACTTAAGAACAAGTAATTTGAACTACACAAACAAATAAAAGAAGAGAAGTTCACGGTGAATAAATAGTAAACAATTATCACAGTTCAAGTTTTACAAAAGAATTCTAGGCAATGACACAAGAACATAGTCAAGAAAATAAGCTAATCAAACACAACAGGTAAAACAATATATGTAGTAATATAGAATCAAATAACCAGGATAACTTATGCACCAAGGATGATCAAGTTCACAAGGATTCCGTGAGAATCGTGTTCCCAGGTCAAGGCTCAACTTAATCACTCCACAATGATAGTAGGAATAGTGAATCAGATACAAGAAAAGAGACAGTTCAGGGTTAGAATGTGCAAACCAGAGGGCAGTCAATGATTAACTATCAAACCAACATCTCAGTACAGCAAGGGGACAAAAAGTTATTGGAGGGACTGGTGTTCCACCAAAAGCCACGAAGAAATCAGGAATCAATTGAAACCCCAACACATAGAGAGAACTCAATCGAAACCAAGAGTTATGAACATGAACTCCAAAAAACAAATCACTCTCAGACACATTACCAAAACAAGAAACACCCAAAGACTTCAAGAATCGAAGGGACAAGAAACTAGGGTTTTCAAATTTTCAAGAGATCCAAGATTGGAGACTGAAAATTAATTTCTCAGGCTCCAAATCTTGATCGAAGACCCAAGAATAGTCAACTAAGGCTCTGATACCATTGTTATACAAAGATCGAATTACAAATTGCAGATCGAAAACTTTACAAACCCTAATACATCAAACTATACACAATAACCACTGAACATCGAAGGCTTCACTGAAAATAGGCTCAGAACATCAATCCAAACTCCTTCAATACTGTCAAGCCCAGATTCACACAGAAACCCCCCAGTCAACCAAGTAAACACTAAGCTATTACCATAAGACCGAACAATTCACCCTACCAACAAAGAGGCTCTACAAACTCACTGATTTCACAAAGAAAATGACTCAAGAAACGAATTCATGAACCAACTTCACATAGAAGAAGATGAAAACGGGAGAGCATTCAGAAGTCACCAGAAGAACGAGAGAATACCAAAAGAATATAATGAATCTAGAAGCCCTTAAAACCCTCAAAATATCAAGACCTCGAGATGGAGTAGATCTCATCCAACGACTCAGAGTAGCTAAAGATTTAACTTGTTTTGGACCGGGAATTGGGTCTAGTTTCACTGGGCCAACTTCAGTTGAATTAAGTTATATTGGAATGGGCTGAAAGCCAATCTTTATCACCTTAAGTGGGCTGGACCATGGCATCACAGCCTCACAATTTACTGTCTGTTGGTTTAATTGGATTGGTGGCACCTAAATTAGATGATTAATAGTGTTTTGATCTATTTTAGGGACATGCTTGAGCTAAAAGCTGTCAATTACGGGTTAGCAAGTTCTGCAGCTTTAGAGAAAAGCTGAGTTAAATGACAAGATAAGCGGTGAGGGGAGAAATATCCGTTCATTGTTTCTTTTCTCAGAGAAGTTCATGAAGAAGTAAATCAAGCAAGAGAAAACGTGTCTCAACTCAAGGTGCACAGGCAAGAATAGATTGTTGCTCGTCAAGAGAAATTGAAAGCAGGCCTACCTCCGCAAGCAGCTTGAGAAATTGAGAGCATCCAATCCAGAGAAGACCTGATTGCAATGTGAATATCTTTGTCCTCCTTCCAAATATTTATTATAAGCATTTGATTGGTAGATGCTAGCATATGCATCTGAAATTTCTTTTCTTCCATATTATGTCAAATGCAATTTAGTCACGAAGTTTTTGTCTATAAAAATTCGTTTTGTAATACTAGAATTTTCATCATCAATTGAAGTGCTTATATAGTAATTTTCTACAGAAATTTGGGTGTTAATCACATCTGTTGGAAGACAATATTTTGTGTGTGTAATGACACATATTTTTCTATTGGTCAATTCTGCTTTCATAACACATCTATGAATGAAAAAATAACTTGTAATGTATTGTGTCTCTTACTGAAGCTCACCGTTTGCTTTAGATGTCGAACCTTAAAAAAGGAGCGGCTTCATCCATCAAGAATAGAGAGAAACCTATTTCAGCACCTCTCTTTCTCCTCTGGCCCTCTCCAAGGCTTCGTCTTTCTCCAGGTTTCTTTTTTACTCTTTTGTTTTATGTGATTAAAAGTTTTGATTTGTTTATAGAATTAATGAAATTGGAATACGTTTTTTTGTTAGGGTGGCGAAGAGCAAACACGTCTTTGCACCGATCATACCGAATTCTTCAGGTTCTTTATAAATAATATTGTATTTGATGCATCTACTACTCCATTTGCCGTGTATGCTTTTGAATTATTTTAAGGCTGCATTTGAAAATGGAATCAGTGTCTTGAGATTGGAATTGTTGGAAAGATTATTCAAAATTTTCCTATTTTGACGTCCCAGTTTTTATGTGCCTCTTAAGCTTTGATGTGTTCAGGAGAAGGTTATAAAAAACCATATGAGGAAGTTGGAGCTAAACCTTTATGTTGTCTACTAATTTTATTGTAGCGAAAGATAGTTGAGCTAAGTTGTAGTTTTACTGATGTCAGGCCATTTAATACACGAAAGCTTAATTTTGAGTTAATTAGAACAAGACAATTACTTGTGTAATGTATTTGTAATCAAAATTTTAAAACATTTAGAAGTAATTTATTATTATCATCTCAAGTCGTTGGATTTCTGAACTTCCTTTTTGTGTACTATTAAAGCTTATGGTAGATTTTATTTATATAAAATCACTTTTCAATATATATGTGGTGGAAAATTGATAATTGCAAATTTGTTAACCATAGTGAAGAGCTTGACACTTATGATTGAAGAGGTGATAAATTGAGTAAGCTTAGGCTTTTTAAGAATATGTAAGAAGTTTTCGATAGGTTATCCTATGAATGAAGAACCATTATATGATTATTTTTGATTTTCAGATTGAGGGATCATATCTTTCTCAAAATTCTTTATCTTAGAATAAAGAAGTCAATTTTGGTTATTAAGAGAAATTCATAGGATGATCATCTTGTTTAACTTATTTTGGATGAAGGATATTACAAGTGGTGAATCAATACTGTTTGCTCCAATATTACCTTAGTATGCAGTTTGATTGTGTAAATTAAACCATTCTCCTACTCCAATGTGATTATATTGTCATAAGTTAAAAAGTGTAATGTATACTAAATATATGATAGGGTATACCAATTGATTTTGCACCCTTCTTTTATAGGAAAGATACATGATTAGTACAATCAACTATACCGATGATATTGTAATGTAGGCTATTAGTATTATACAGAGATGATATTGATATTATAAGAATATTTGAAGCAAACTATATATCCTTTTAAAGTTGTATGAAAAACATATACAAAGGACAAATCTTGAATTAACAAATTGGTGAAAGACATGCAGTAAAACTATTTCCGCCATCCTCCATTTTGCTCGTCTATGTTTACACTTATTTCAATTTCAAAAATGGTCAGGTTTGTTCACATTGTCAAGTGTTTCTTTTTTCTTTTCCTCAAATAAATAAGATTATGAAAATATGCATATATACTTGTAAAGGACAGTTGTATAACTATTCTTAGATAAATGACAATTAGGGAACTAAAAGTTAATACATATTGATTATAATGCAAGATAATTCCTACATCTGATAGAGTAAATTGTACCTTTATCTCTATTTGAACAAACATTACATCATCATTTTGACAAAGCATGGTCCCTATCACTTTTTCTTTTTCTTTTTGCTTATATATTTGTTATTTAAACAACCTGGCCAAGAAATTAAGGTTGGGAGTCAACTACACCTGACAGATGTAAAAAGGTTTAGGAGGGAGCAGATCATGATCAGAAAACAATTCCATGACATGTACAAGCAACAATACAAAACACTTTCTTATAATTTATACTCAAAAAACTGGTTTCCCATTCTACGATTGAATGATGTCCTTGGAAGTTGAAAAAATATGGTTAAATATTGCAAAATATGGTTTTTGATTTGCAAATTTTTTTTATTAGAATACATACCATTTCCATGGTTAGTTTCTATTCTAAGGTCATGTCACAACTACTTGGTTGAAAACTTGGAGTAATATGGGTGAAATAATGCAAAATACGTTCTTTTAGTTGCAAAACTATTCTCTAGCAACGTATACCATGTTTGTGTTCTTCCATGAAATTTATTTTGAGATTTAAAATCAAAGTTAATTATGATGTAGGGATTGGAGCTTATACCATCCAAATATTTCACATCCCTGTGATGGCTAGATCAGTCATTATAACAAATATACTGATGGGTACCTAAGCACCAAATATTGTAGAGGAAATGAGTACGTCTGGCTGCTTTTATTACATTGTATCACTTGAAATTTGGCTGATTGTTGTGTAAGATGATTATTTTTTACACAAACACAAACATAAATATATGACATTGATCAGTTTATTGGCAGTCTTACCATTTAACAATAAAGTTCACCAACTGATATATTGAAATTTTTGGGGTTAGATGATATAGAATGTTGAATCAATATTTGTCTTTCCTACATAGATGTGTAAATATGTGTTATTGGTATTTTTTTATAGCTTGTGGAACTTGATTTATCTATGTTAAGGTACATTCACATAGCAGAGACATTGTTGTTAGAAGAGTGCTTTAGAAACTTTTCAATTGGACCCTGCAAAATGGGGAGGTAAATAGCTTTCCTGGTTGATTTAATGCTATTTGGTATTTAGTGTAATTTTTACAGACAATAGATTGAGAACTCCATTTATTTTGATAAAATTATATTCACCAACCATCACAAGTTTATGCTATTGAACTGCTATATATTAAGTCCTATTAAATTATATTTTGAGTGTGAATTCTTCACATTGTTCTCTTCTCTTCTATTTTATTTTAATTTTTTTCTTGGTGTATGTATGTGCGTAAATATGTGTATGTATACTTTTAAATTTTTTATGTGTGCATGGAAGAATTTTCGCCCTCGCCTGCATATGTGGAGTTCCAGAGAGAATAGTATCATGAAATGAGAGGTGAAGGTCGTAATCTTTTTCTGATTCAGATTATCATTCCAATTTATGCCAATTTAAGGAATATCTTGTAGGTCTTGAACTTATTATTAAATTTTGATGAATAATTCATCTTTTAACGTTTCTCAAAATTGATTTAGGATTGATCGTTATATATTAGTTTAACTTATGGTACTTTGATCTTACTTGATTTCAAAGGATTTTGATCAACCTAATTAACCTTAAATACAATGCTAATGATTCAAGTTGGATGATTTGAGTCTTATGATCTAAACTGCATTTTGCTGACCTTACAATTTCTATAACTTAAAATGTATGATTAAAAAAAAAGAGAGAAAGAAACATTGTCGAGTTTGAATAGATTAGTCTGGTAAAAATTTTAGCCTTTTTCTTTTGCACGATTTTCCATTTTTGGTTGCATTAAGCCTAAATTTATATTCAGAGGCCTTCAAAATTTAAAGATTGAAGAACGCCACTTTTCAGAGTTTTATTCTCCTTTTCAAGGTTTTTTTGCCATTTGTCCTACTGCATTCTCCTTTCACAAAATAGTTCAAAGAAATAGTTTTTTATTCGTATGATGTGTATTCAAAAATGATGACTCTGCTTACATATTATGGAACTTAGCAATAAGGCTACTTTAATAGTTCTTTGACAATGATATTTGCATTTTCCTTTTGTTGCTTTTTTTTTTATTATTCAAGATTTATAATTGGAGGGATTTCACAAGCATTAAAATAAGTTGTCTTTACACATTAGTTGCTTTTAAAAAAGATCTTTCATCATGTAGGAGATATCATTTGTCGAGTCTCATTTCAACTCTACTATTGTTGTTGGTCATGCTCAACCTATGGATATGTGGGGACTACCATAGGTATTTCTTAAACTGTATACATGCGGGCACATGCATTTATATAATTATATTTTATTTGAGGGTAGGAGTGGGATGCAGTTTTCACTTGATTCTATTATTTGAAGGCATTTGCAGGAGTTGTCCATTTGAAATATTATTAACACTCACTCCGTTATGTTATGGTCTATGATGCCACCTTATGGGGCTTCATAAGCGACATTTTATGCTCATGGAAGAGTTTATGGAAACCACTTTAAGCAATAAAGCCATATAAAAAAACTCAATAAAGCGGGCTTCGATGAAGAGTCCATCAAAAACAGAGACAATGTTTCTTTGGTCCCCTATATTGCTAAACTCGAAGCCAAGGTCTTTTTCTCAAATTCTTTGTGTATTTATCATATTTATTCATTCAATGTTTCTTTTTGTCTTTTTTGGAATGATTTTCTATTTTCGTTGTTGTATAGTTTATTTCTTTTTGGTTGCAAAGATTGAAGGTATAATTCATCTTATTTCTAGGAGCGTTTTTCTTAATTTCTTTATTCTCTAGAAGAGTTTGGGGCTCTATTTTTGTATTCATTTATAGTTTCTTTGATTCGATGAACAGCTTTATTTTTTCTCTTGTGGGTGAAAGATTAAAAAACAAGTGATTTTGCTCTTTTAGTATTGTGAGTATGGTTTTATTAACAAAGCTTCCAAAAAAAATCAGAGGTTGATTGGGGGATTGATTGGGAATATCACTTTTTGCAGTAATTAACGGTAATCAAATGCTTAAAATTTTTAGCACCTCTTATTTTTGGATCAAAGGCATTGCTTTGAATTTTTTGTGTATTACTATTTTATCGTTAAAGGGTGTACAATATCACTCATGAAACTTAGAATATAACTCTGTTTTGTTATAGTTTGTGTCTTTCGTGGAACCTTGGGTTTTGTATTCCAATATGATCACTAGTAATTGTTATAGTTATTGGATAGGATTCAATACATATGAAAATGACTTTCAACCTTGGCGATGTGTTTAATTATAGTTATTATATAGTTTCTGATTATAATAATTTTTGTAGTTGTCTAATTTGATGCTCTGTTAACTTGTTTTTGTTTATAGTCTGTGTTCATTTGATTTGTTGTGCTAAAGATACCAGTCAGAATGCCTACTAGGGCTCTTCACATCACTTCTAGGAAGTCACCTTTTGGTAAAGTTATTACTTCTAGAACAAGTCTACTATGAGTCTCTTAACATGTAAATATCTTTATATGGTATGCTGCTTGGCAAAATGATGCTGGGGTGTGCAAATTTATGAAGTTGTGGTTCTTTTTGTTCTTCTTTCATGGATGTGTAGTGCATGTAGGTTTATCAATTACTCGGCATAGATTATTGCTATTTAATTGTACAGATTTGTCATCCATGATGTAATATTTCAACACGCTAACATTACCTTAAAAATGGCACAGTTCGTCCATTGCACGGGCAAATGAGTGGTTATATTTGAAAAGTGATACAAATTACAATTTTGATTTAAAGCCATATTGATTTCCAATTACTTTCGATAGAATAAGAGCCCAACCTTGAACCACTTTACTTCTTCAATGTAAATTGGTTAGTTCACTATTAATAATTTCTTGTTGGCATATTCTTTAATTAATGCTTAGATAAATCATTTTTACTCATTCATAAAAATATTTTGTGGATCAATAGATATTTTAATTGCATAGATTTAGAAAAATCCTATTTAAACCAGTTTTCTAAAATACGCGGATATACTTGGGACATTTTTGAAACGTCTCACATAGTGGTATGTGCATGATAATGCGATCAATTCATTTCATTGATTGCATATACATGCTTAAATGTCAAAATACGCACACATTTGTGTTAAAAATTGTATTAAAATTAGCCTAACAAAGTCCAATCCATTTTTATATCTTAGAAAAATGTAAATTGAGCTCAACAAATATCAAATTAGCCCAAATCACCCAAACATTTAGAAAAATCAAAAATCAAAGTAAATTTCTATAGAGTTGTAAATCATTTACGTCGAGCTCCGAGTCTCCTTCTTTTTCGGTCTTCTTCTAGTTTTACTAGCAAGTTATGTTAGTAATGTACAATTTTGGATTGTTGATGGTTATGATGATAAGGAGCAGGGTTAACAATGATATCTTACCATCTACAAGAAGTAATAAAAAGTTTTTGAGTTGAAATAAAGGAGCCAGTAGAGACGATTTTGTATTTATGACACAGAAGATGAATTGGATGAAGAGGAGATTAAATTGAAATCCAATAAAAAAAAGTTAAACAATATTTAGCCCCTATTTGATGGCCACTATTTTTTAAAAAAAATGATATTTTGAATAGTGATTTTTAAAAAAAAAAATGTATGGTTAAAGAGTAGTAAAAAACTTTTAAATTTATGTGTAAAATATCTTATTATGTGAATGTATGGTTGAAAATGAGTATGAGAATTAAAAAGTATTGTTTTAAAGAGAGACAAACGTTGGCTTGAGGTTTTTAAAGTCGATATTCATTTCTAATCAAATTTTAGGAATTGATTATAACGTAATTGTAGTATTTATGATTTTGATAAATATGTTTTATTTATTGAAAATTTGAAAATAATAAATAAAGTTCAAATAATTGTATTATTTATGATTTTGAGCAATGTGTTTTTTTTTTTTGAAAAAAAATTGAAAAATATGTACAAAGTTCAAAGTGTGTACTATTTTATTTATTTATTTATTAGTTTAGAATGTCTAAAATAACATTAATATTTGAGAAATGCATAATTACGTATGTACTTTACATAGGTACGTACATGTTATAATACTTGATGCTCGATCAAAGCGCATTGTCATGCATTATGGATTTTAGAATCTTGATTTAAAATGAACAAAAAATTTCTTTTAAAATCAAACCACTAAATGTTGACCATACCTTACACTGCCTAAGTGCTTTTGCATTAATTGATATAAGACTATCTCTAATAGACTTTTTAAATACAAAATATTTGTTAGTTTAAAGAGTTAATGCTTAAAAATAAATCTGAAAAGACTCTATATTTTAATTTTCTAAAATAGAGAGTATGTTTTGCTCTCCATATTTAGAAAGTCAAACTCGTTCTCTATCGGTAATGATTGCATTTAATGAACCACATATTTTAATACTCTACTTCTTAAAATATTAAAGCACATTTAAATTGATTGGCCATTGATTTATAAAATATGAGGAAAATTCAATAAATAGTTTTTGAGAGAAGCAAAATAGAAAGCAAAGCTAGAGTACATAAAATTTTTGATTCTTTAAATTTAAAGATGTTCTCTATAACGTATAAGATGCTTTCTATAAATAAATAATATGCTCTAATGATCAAAACATATTTTACCTTAGTCCACAATTATAAAATATATTCAAAATACAAATTATTTAACTTCAACTCAACTACTCAAGTCTTATAAACAATTGACCATTATTTGTTTTCAATTTTTCTTTTATAGGGTTCAAATGATTTCACCCTTTCTCCAAGATTAGGCTCGAACTTATGTCATTTGTCAGGTTAAACTCTTTTATTATCATTTGAACTAGACCTTTGATTTTTAGGATTTTCACTTTGTTTAGACAATTAGGCATTTATCAGCTTATATACGTTTATATTTGAATAATATTATGTCATTTATTACATCTCGTCATCAAAGTTCCTAGTGGGGACTACGTCGTAGTCCACGTGGAGACATGAGTCAGATCTGACAAAGTCAACAAAAACCCAATTGATCAAAATAAAAGAAGTCAAAGAAGAAGTTGATATCCTTTGTTCCGAAGCGCCCTTTGTATTTTTGGATTTTTCTTGCACTTGAAGAAAAGGGGTTGTTTTTGAAGAAAGAACCACAAAATATCCCAAAAGAAACAGTTTGTTGGATTCCAATATATTTCTTGAAAAAAAGAATATTATTCACATTGAAGAAAGCCAAGTTGTTATTGGAGAGAGTACATTATTATGAGTTCTGACAATGAAGAGTTAGATCCTTGGAGAGTTAGGGAACTCCCTGAAGAAGGGAACCATCACATGTTGCTCCAGTAACTCGTCATCGATTTCATCAACAACACCGGCTACGTGGATCAAGAGGTGGGTCTAGAATAGCTGCTAGGCTCACAAGGGAGTTGGCTACCATGGCTACAAACATGAGATATATTACCAAGCAGAATATTGACATGCACGAGCTGCTTAGAAATATGTAGAACCAGGGAGGATACCCGTCCCCCCATACGCAACTCAAGGAATGCCTTCATCTAGGATTCTCTCCAAGTTTCAAAAAGGAATTACTATCATTAAAAAGAGGAGGTTCAGAGCCAAATGGCAGATTATCAACATTACACCCAAAAAGAAGCACCTTAAAATAGGGGAGTTGAGGTTGAAACATCGACCAACTATGCCACTGACCGACCCAATGAGGTTCCATTCAACTTTCCTTCAAATTATGAACCAGAAGACATGCCTCAGAGATCCGTAAGTGTCTTCGATAGGTTAAGCCTTGGCAAGCCTAGAAATAGGTAGACTCAACTTCTATGTGCACTTAGAAATAAGCAGCATAGGTCATCTCAGTGGAAAGACAAGATAAACCTATTTATGGCAATTTGCCTCAAAATCCTCCACCTAGGAATAGGAGTCAGAGGATGGCAGAATAGACCAAGAATCAAGCAAGACCATCTCAATCAAAATTGCAAAAATAAGTTGCGATAAATTTTACATTCGAAAATTTACATAAAAAAAAAAAAAAATCATACCCCATGCAATTTTACATTTGAAAATTTAGATGAGATATGACTATTTTAAATGTAAAATTTCGAAAATTTTTTTATATCATATCCCATATAAATTTCCTAATAAAACGATGTAAATTAGATTGAAAAATCTGTATTGTAAAAACGATAAATGTAAATTAAAATAATTGAATTTCTTTTAAAGAAAATATGAGTTAGACGCCTCTTTTTAAAACTCACGTTTAATGCATCTTTAACTATATTTAATATTTGTTTGGACTATTCGATATGTCTATATATAGTTCTCGAAATAAGTTTTGAGATGACATATGCAATTTGTAAATTCGGCTAGCGTATAACCGTCGGAGAATTTTTAAAATTAGCATGTTATCGAAATTTTCGAAATACTAATTTTGAACAGGTTACTTTGATAAACCGTAATATTTGCTATGATTGGCGGCCATACACAAAAAGCGAGTTTGAAAGGTCCATCATTTCTCCTTTCTATATTTTCTTATAAAGTCGAAATATCTGTGCACTTTGACCTATAGTGGAGGCACAATAGAAGTGTTCTAGTTATTTTTTGCAGATACATTAAGACAAAAATGAAGTGCAATATGGATATATTTTTCACTGTTTTGAACTTGATTATGGATTTTAGAGGAAACCACAAAGGTATGTTTTTAGGGTCTATTTAAAAGAGAGGAAGCTTTTCTTTACGTCTCCCGGTTTTACAATCATTTGCCATTTCTTTTACCCAATTTCTTTCTTCTTTTTGATGGAAATTCTTTGATTAATATACAAAGGACCCTTTTTGTTAGGCTTGGATCCCATATTAACTATTTTGTAAAATAATCAGGTATGAGTTTTAGCTTTTACATTTGTTATTTTCTTCACTGCATATCTTAGAAATTTTGCAAAAGTGTCCATTCTCCAAGCTTTTGCAATAGATACAATGAAATTGCAAGTGGAGGGTAAAGGTTTGGGGAAATTCTTGTTTCTTAAGTTTGGAAATTATTGGAATTGATATTAGGTCCATCTCATAGGATTTTGTAGAGTGATTTTGTTGGATGAAAATAATTTACCGTAATAAGGATCATTCATGTTGGATCATCAAGAACTTGAGAACAGAAGCGGAAGCGTACCTAAATTAGACATGGTAATCACAATGAACAAGTCCTGCGGTTTTAGTCTTCCAGATCAACACATTGTTCCTTTGTTTCTCTCTGAAGATGGGAATCAAAATAGAATGAACAGAACTTGTGATCCGGGGACCCTCCCCGTATATTTATACTAACGGCCCATTGACCTAATACGACCCATCATGAAATTAAGAATAGGCTTGATCTCTACACATATAAG